>JANSVA010000217.1:9582990-9599071 GCA_025504915.1 Erythroxylum reticulatum
AACATATTAAGCCAAATGAGGCCTAACAAGATGCCTGTGGCCCGGTGGCCTTAGCCGGCCGACAAATCAAGGGCCGGGCCACTCATGCCAGCTTGAAAATTTTTGACCCGGCCTGTTGACAAGCCTACTTCAATCAGCTGCTAGAAACATTTCTAACCCTCAAGTAAAAGGCCCGGGCCGGCCTGCCCTGTTGACATGCCTACTTCAATCAGCCACTAGAAACGTTCCTAACCCTTAGGTAAGTTCCTTCTCATTTGCACTAATGTGGTGTGTAAACAATTACCTGCCTTACTACAGATGCACTTACACACACGTAATTGTTATACTTTTTCTTTGAACGGAGAGTGTAAAGTGAGATGCCTATGCTTATTTTTATGAACTCGATGTAAATGCTTTAATAATCAGAAAGGTAGAACCAAATAGCAATTGTATATCTCAAAACCAAATAAATGCATATATTTAAAATTTTCATAAATTTCGTGATTAAGAAAGACTAATTTTAGTACATCTAAACCGTCATATATTACTTTATCGTGTGCAAATGGCCACACTTTAACTAATATACTTGAATTGGTTTATGTTCACAAATTCAAGTGTACTACGCCTCTAGCCCAACGCTAGGCCTCCCTTAGTTGGCTTCGGATACAGTATAGTGCCTTTAGGTACCTTGACCTTGGACAAATAGATGCTCTTGAGAGTCTTTCCTTGAGTTGAAAGCTGTAGAGATAGCTTTACAGCTCCATTTTCGTGTTTGAACAAAGATCCAAGAGACATGCCACCTAAAAGTCTTCTGAAAAAATTAAATTACAATTCAACATTTCATCCCAGTAATTTGTGTAAAGGAGAGGTAAATTATTGGTTTAGTTCGACTTCTATTTTTCAAAACAGTAGCTAGATTTTTGGTAGCTTAAAAAGCAGACCCAGAAGACAGACAAGACATCGATGTAATCCAACGTGATTACGATACCAACTATTCTTCCTCAGTAATACTATCAGCTGTCAACAACAACTATCGACAACGAAGAAATCTGGTGTTGCCATTAACAGAAAGGAAATCATAAGCCAGGCATTAAACAAACATTTCATTTGCATGCATCAAAACAGTTGCTAATTCTTACTATGAAATCAACTATTGCACCTGAAGGACCTAAGTAATATATCCCAGTCAAAGTCAACTTAATAGTTAATTTCAAAATTAGACATGTAACCAATACAACGTTCAAAATTTTGAGTAATCTTCCTTCACCGTAGTTAGTGGCCAAGCAGAAAGCAATGTCACTTCAAGTGTGATTGGTTACTGCATCTTTCATCCATTAAAATTTGTGATGTCGTTGTGGCCTGCATTTAGCATTTGCTTATCGCTCTCTATATAAAACGTAAGAACAATACAGTTAACATGAAAATCATTGAATGAGTTAGAGGTCTACAGTATGATTGGTTCCTATGCAAACCTTGAAAGTGAATTGTGCTGATCTCTTGTCCTCTAAGTTCAAATCCTTCATCATCCAGCAGTGAAATCCCTGAAGATGTTATGGTAAAAGGGAAAGCTAAAGGTGGTGATAGTGGTGATTTTGCCACCTTCAGATACCTCTGGCCTGAAAGAGAATCGTAGTCTGAATATAGGACAGTAGTAACTGAGACTACCAACAGGTCTTAATGGATTAACTCCAAAATCTAGCAATAGGAACTTGATATTTGTCCATTATCCAAGCCTGATAGCCCATAATGCTTAAATCAAATAAAGTGTGCAGAAGGATTCCAATTTAGGAGACCGCTGGAAGGATTATTTTCTCAAGAAATGTAAATACACAAGTGAAAACCAATGAAAAGATTCATAAGCATGGGCAAAAACTTCAAATCAAGTAACATGCTGCATGACAGTGAAGATAATTATTCATGATAAGTTCCTTGCACCAAAATTAAAAAAAGAATCGGTTAATGATACAATCAACCTATAAATTATGGTTTAATTCTATTTGATAAGATTTTCATTTGGTCCAAATTCCCTTGAGAAAGAACAACAGTGAGATATGTGATAAAAGTGTTGCTGGTGAAATCCAAACCAGATTTAGCCTCAAGCACAAGACGGATGGTGACAGCATGAGCCCAATTAATTCCCAAGGCAGCAACAAGATGAGAATCGTATTTGTTGGCTCTTTCTAGATCCCCAGCATTACTACTATCTATACATCAACAAAAAATAATAATAAAAGCATGCTAAACGTATAAGTGAGAGCTTTCACAAAAGTTAATGCTACCTTCTAAAATACCTTGGAAAGAATACTGGGGGGCTTGATCATGGTG
Organism: Erythroxylum reticulatum; assembly: GCA_025504915.1. Taxonomy (NCBI): domain Eukaryota; kingdom Viridiplantae; phylum Streptophyta; class Magnoliopsida; order Malpighiales; family Erythroxylaceae; genus Erythroxylum; species Erythroxylum reticulatum. The sequence continues at coordinate 9,585,295 of JANSVA010000217.1, forward strand.
TTGAGATCTCACTTGATTCGTAACTAAAACTGGAACCCTTGAAAATTCAGCAAGAGACCTGGGCATTTTTGAAGGGATATAAACAGTGCTACTCACAAAGTTTGTAAGCTGAAATTAGCTATAGTGTCGTAAGATGGAAGTTCTTACTTGATGAAAGAAATATGCCAACCCAATGACTGCTGTCTAGGAGCCTGTTGACCATGTTCCCTGAACAAAATAACATGATGATCCTTTAACAGTTATCCAACCTAAAAGTCAAACGAGACAAGACATTCCATAAAAAAATGTGTCCAACAAAAGACAGGAAACATACATTATCAGCTCAAAGTTTAAGTGATTCCATGTACAAGGAATTACACTAATTTACTAGAATATTAACGCATTAATTATACTCTTGCTTATCATTCTTCCTCAACTTAGGATGGGAAAATTTTAATATGGACAAACTTGGAAATGGGGATCACCTATGTACTTAAATTTAATATTTGATTGGAAAGAATATGTTCAAGATCAGAATATAGCTGCTTCTACTCAGAATCTTAGATGTATGTACAATCTCGACTTCTGCAAGGTCAGTTGACTAGGCTTCTTTTCCCTTGAAATAAATCATTTTCATAACCCAGATTGTTACAGAAAACGTAAGAGTTACTTGCTCATCTGTGAGATATTAAAGGTTCCTGAAATTGACTTGATCAAAATTTTTGCAATCATTGTTATAGGATCTACAAAAGCTTACACTGAAATGAGAGCAGCCATGCTGTCAATTATCAGCAACTTCACTTCATGTTCGAGAAGGGAAACCTTGATTTGCTGCAAACTGGAGATATAGTGATCTATAATTCACTATCTAATAGTATTTTAATAAAGAATAAAATGACTGCTGAAGAAAATGGAAAGAAATGAATGACGAGGATATTTAACACTAAAGCAACAGACAAAAACATTGCAATGGATGAAAATAAATTTGTCACACTGCTTGTCTTATCAAAGGAGAAGGAAACAATTGATAACCGCTTTGTAGGAGATAAATGCATATGACTCCTGCAGTTCTAGAGTTTGGTTGTCAGGAGAATGCATATCTGGACAGATGACTTCATATTAGCAAAATATCACATGCGACCTAATAGCTCTTTTACAACAGCCCAGTCCTTGTCAATTGAAGATATATTGGTAATAGCACCAAGGTAATTGGAACAATGTGAACACTTAAATTAAGATCTTCATTGTTCATTATCAATTATTATTCAAAATTGTCTGTGTTGTTCATAAATCAATTGGTTAGATATCCTTCCAAGTCCATGGAAAACTTCACTGCTCAGAATTGCTTGTTATTTGTGACTGTCTGCTTTGTTCATAATTAGATTTGTTAGATGTCCTAGTAAGTTCCTATAAACAGTGTCTCTCTAGTTGAAGCGTAGACAAGCATGAGAAACAGAGAAGAGTGTGGTTTGATTGAACTGAAAAGATGTAACTTATTAGAAATGTACTCATTGTGCTATACAATAACATGTTAACAGTAATGATAAACGAAGTACAGATATATGAAATTGGACAGAGCTTTTACTCTTTTTTTTTTTTGGCGTTGCACAAAACATGATGACATGTGAAAATTTAATCTTTCCTCCCCATATTTAGTTCAATCTTTAATTCAGTTCATACCTTTCAGTGAACTCTGAAAGTGATGTAGGTTGTAAAACGACGATCCTACCAGCCATCTACAGTACTAAAGAAACATCATCCTTTTACTTCAAATAAAGTTGAGAAGCTACTAACTAGAACAAATTTTCTGTACCTCCCGGGCCATTCCTTGCATGTTAAATATCTCCGGGAAACTACTAGCTCCAATTTCTATCATCCTAAGAACAGCACATTTCAGAATATCTGAATTTCTTTGTTAGTGTACATAACAGAGCACATAAACACCATGAACCTTAGAGAATTAATGCCAGTAGTTGTTCTTCAAGCACCTTCTTGAACTAAACTTGGATTCCGCATCTATATAAATCACACGCCCATTTAAGCCCCCATATCTTACTGGCAATGAGGCCAATAATGCCATCTTGAGACAGAACTGCAAGTAAATCCAACAACCATAGAAATTCAACATTCAACTCTAACAACGAGTCTGTGTATTACAAAACTGCAGAATCTAAGTTACTTGTTCCATACATATATGTCTTTACAATAATATGAACAATTTTGAAAAAGAAATCCTGCTTTGTAAATCAGTGGATGTAGAAAAATGCTGGCACAAATTTTTTTTTTTTCAATATGATTTGGGATAAAAAAGAGAAAGGCCCCCAGTCTCAGTAGCAGTACTTCATTTTGCCAACAGATACCATGCTCATCATTGTCCACTAAGTTCACTATTTTTATCCCGGCAATTGATTGGACCAACTAACTAAATTGATTTCAGTCAGTCTTTGATCATGCATTTACACGCATACCATGGCAACAGAGCTCACAAAAGCACATGTGCCAACTGACCCGAATTCTTCTCAAGTCCTTAACTTCTCCCCTTTCTTCCCTAGGTAGAATAAATTGATAATTATGCAGCCTATTCCCATTACTCAAGCAAGTCTGGTATATCAGTTATGCATCAACTGCAGTAATCAGTCTCATTACTAACTATGGCAGTCTCTTTGTCCCCACAGTAATAAGATTGGGAATATAGTATAAGCAGCAGAAGGCCATCTTCCATATGTTTCAACTTGTAGCAAAGTATCTTGCCAAGAGGAAATATGGTACAACTGCGAGTAATTAAAAAAAAACAAAATAGTAACTACCAAAGATATCATTGACCATTCAATTAAGTTTACCGAAAAAATGAATGCTAAAAGACAAAATTGTCCAAGTAATGTAGAAGCTACATGCTCAATCGACACTTCTAAAGAAACAAAACACTCAAATTGACTGTAGGATGATATTAAACAAGACCAAATATGAAAAGAAGGGCGACATAAAGCAGAACAAGACGAATTTCAACAATCAATACTTGTGTCTTCCCAATTCCCGCAGGGCCAACCAACTCAGTCAATACACCAAACGGTATCCCACCGCACAAAGCCTCATCCAACCCTTTGAACTTAGTAGGGATATGACCACTAAATTCCTCATTCTTTATCCTCTGCTCCATTAACGATAACGCCTAAAAGACCATAATAACCAAAACAACTTTTCAAAAGCAAGAAAAAAGTTGAAAAAGAAAGGGGACTCCAATAAACTAATCAAAATCATTGTATGCAATTGCTCACAGTTTGACAAGGCGGAGACACAGCGGCGCTGATATGCGCCACCGCAGATGTGACCTCAGCTAATCCAACATCCAACAACTCCATCAAATCGAATTCCGTTAAGGATAATGTCTCCTTTAACCAAACAGTTGAAGAAAAACTCAAAATAAAACGGAAGACGGAGAGAAAAAGGTAAATATCGAAATTGGTTCCAATTTACAGGAAGCCAAACAAAAACAAAAGGAAGTTAATAGATATAGAAGGACCTTGGCAGTTCTGATGTTCCGGGCAGAGAAAACGTTTGCGATTGATTTGGGAAGTCCCATTTCACTTATCAACTTGTTTGCCATAGCAGTTGCTTCTGACCATCCTCCTTTTCTACCACTTTCTCTGCTGATTTCCCGCCAATTTTAAAACCCTAAGATTAAGATTTCCCAACCTTCGTTATTAAAGCTTGTATTTTATTTGACCTCCTTATCTAAAAATGGTAAATAGCATGGCATGGAGTCACTTGTTGGAGCACCGTGTTTCACTTAGGCGTTCCAACCTTGTTCCCTTTGGTCACATATTTTTTGTGTGGATCTTATGTAAATACGTGGATTAGATTTAATGGAACAAAGTTAGAACTAGTTAATTAGAATAGAGGATTTGATTTTTCAAATAACGAGACGGGATCTTCTGACTAACCTTACTCTATCTAACTCTGTCTAGTTAATAAGTCGTCATTTCTACTTAAATTTCAAGTGACATAGTCACTTAAATATAATTGTCATGTAAGTCACGCCATGAGTCTTTTTTATTTCTTCTCATTCTTATTTTAATTATATTACTATTATTTTAATTTAATTTAATTTAATTTTAATTATGTTACTATTAATTTTATAAAAAATTAAAATTAAAATGATAAAAAGAACAAATTTTGTGTCATAGGCATGATGGACAAAATTTTCCATTATTATTATTATTATTATCATTTATTTTTAAATAAAATTTTTAAGATAAAAAATTTAAATTTTAAAAACTGATTAATTTATTAAAATTGTTTAATCATTTTATAAATTATAGAAAATATTAAATTAAATTAAAATATTGATTAATTTTATTATTATTATATTAGCACGCATGCATATTAATGCAATTATTCTACATAGAATGCTTGTAAAATGCAAATAAATTATACAATATACTATATATGTGGAATAATTTATTTTTTCAACAACTTATTCTAATTGATTACTTTATTAAAAATATTTTAATTTATAAATTATAGAAAATAATAAATTAAATTTAAAAATTGATCATTTTTATTATTATATTTTCTATGTTTTTAATTAGATTTATAAGTTTTTTGTAAAGATAAATATATAAAATCTAAATTCTTTTGAAAATATTCAAATAATAATAATAAGATATAATACTCATGTCCTTATAATTTTTTTAAAGCCATGACCTTATAAGTTATTTTATACATAAACAATTAATACTAAACAACTAATTTTACTAAACATCTTTAATAAACAGCTGATATTATCCACTGGTCAAATCAGCTGATATAATGAGCTATCAACTAACTGCTAATAAAATCAACTATTAGCTAATGCAATCAGCTAATTGCCAAAGATGTCTTGACATCTACTGTTTATTAAAGATGTTCAGAAAAATTAGTCGTTTAGTATTAGCTGTTTATGTATAATTTTCTATAATTTATAAATTAATTAAATAATTTTAGTAAATTAATCAATTAAAATAAGTTGTTAAAATCAAAATAAATTATTCCACATATATAATATATTGTACAATTTATTTGCATTTCACAAGCATTGTCTGTAAAAAAAAACTTTATCATAAATATACAAGATGTTTAATATTGCATTAATATGCATACGAGCTAATATAATAATAATAATAAATTAATCAAAATTTTAATTTAATTTAATATTTGTATAATTTATAAACTAATTAAACAATTTTAATAAATTAATCAATTTTTAAAATTTAATTTTTAATAAATTAATCAATTTTTAAAATTTAATTTTTTCTTAAATTTTTTATTAAAAATTAAAAATTAAATAATAAAAAACAAAAAATAAAAAATGTGTAGGCGTGACTTAAGTGTCACGCCTGTGACAAACACAAACCTATTAATTTTGTTTTTTATCATCTTAATTTTATTTTTTATAAAATTAATAGTCACATAATTAAAATTAAAATTAATTTTTATTAAACTAATAGTAGTATAATTAAAATTAAAATGTTAAAATAAAAAAAACTCACGTGTCACACCTGTGACACTTATGCCACAGACGTAACACAAGTGTAGTAACAGTCATGACTTAACTTGCAAGGTCATGCACAAGTGCAACAACCTATAACAATGACGTTTTATTAATTGGACAGAATTAGATAGGAGATCTCGATTTTGGAATAGTTGGTTCTAGTTTTAATCTAAAGATGAGTGTTAAGTATACCATAAAAATAAACACAAATATCTCCTTTAAAATCCTTAGATTCTTCTTATAATTTAATATTCCAAAAATATTAAATGGACATGTACACTCACTTTATTAATTTTACTGTTAAAAAAATGCCATGAATAAATATTTTGATAGGAAATACATAGTTTTAGAAATATCCAACTATAACTGCCTGATTTTGTTTTTAATGTTTTATAGGCTTTGGGTAAATTTAAAAAATAACTCTTATTTTGTCTCTTTATGAGTGTTAAAAATAGACCTTTATAAAAAAATTGAAATAAAATAGGCCTTAACCCTTGTCATAGGCCCAATAATACCCATAAATTGATTTCTTTGAAAGTTGACGGTAAAATTTAAGTTAAAGTTCTCAAATCCGTTTCACGAAGATACGAACTATCAACTCCAACTTGAGATATCATATCACTATCCCCTTGATCCATATCAATCAACATCTTAATAAGTATTAAAATAGAAAAGCATTTAACTGAACATATTCTTACAACAAAAATCAAAACCCAATGCTTTGTTGACCGGAGCAAAAATAGATAAAGAATGTTTTAAAACAATGAAATAATTGTTAAAATTTTAGTTAACTTTAACTTCAACCTATCGTCTTCTTCAACAACATATGTGGGCGAATAAGAACAAGATTTGGAAGTTGATTTGGGATTGAAAGGGCCCTCTATGCATACAAACGCATTTATGGTTGGTTGTGAAATCTCGCCTTATGACTAATGAGAGGCGTTTTTAGTTATTCCTGACATAATCTCCAGCTTGCTCTAAATGCCCGAATCATGAAGAAAACTTAGCTCAGGTGTTCAGGACTATTGGCAAGCTCGAATGGTTTGGAATATTCTTGTTGACGTCGGTCACAACGAGTCTTTTACTGCTGTGATTTTAATTCTTGGTTTTGAGAGCAATCTGTCCAGTGATTATGGGATACAAAGTGATAGTTATTGGCCTCTGCTATTTGGTGTTGTGCTATGGAAGCTTTGGGAAGGGAGAAATGACAGATGTTTTGATCCTGGCTCGCACAAAATTCATCATATAGAGGAAATTCATTCTTTTGTTCAGGAGGTGTTTTTGGCTTAAAGTCTACAATGTGATGTCTCGCCTCATCATACATACCAAGAGAGAAGAGTAATTGAGGTTAGCTGACAGAAACCAAGAGAGGGATGGGTTAGCTTGAACACTGATGGATCCTCCAAGGGTAATCTAAGTCCTGCAATAGCTGGTGGGTTGATTAGGGATGCTAGTGGTCGTTGATTAGTTGGCTTTAGTGCCAATGGGGTTTTGCACATCTTGACAGGTCGAGTTATGGGCAGTATACTATTGGTTGAATCACACCTGGCTACATGGTTATTTTAGGGTGGATATTTCTATAGAATCTGCCTTGGTGTTATCCACTATTTCTAGTGAGCAAAATCAGGTACTCAATTCTATGATTCCAGTTATCAAAGAATTGATCTCTAAGAATTGGGAGGTGCTGGTGCATCATGTTTATCGAGAGGGTAATCGTTGTGCAGATTGGTTAGCTAATTATGGCTATAGGTTGCCTTTAGGAGTTCATTGGTTTCACAAGACTATTGAGGGACTTTCTCCTTTGTTGTTAGTAGACTCTGTAGGAGTTTATCTACCTCAGGTAACTCATCTGTTGTTTTTCTCCCTTAGGCTTAAGCCTCGTTAATTACCATAGGAAAGTGATACGAGGAATTAAAAAAACTAACTTGAAATGAATAAATAATATGACTAGTACCTAACAAAGGCTACAATAGACAAAAGCTTATGAAAGCATGCAAAAGCACCTTATTACTATTAGTAAGTTCTAAATTGTGTTAGAATTACAAAAATAGACATTTGAATGCCCATAAGAAAAATTATTGTAATTCTTTTTTTAGGATTTCCTCCTTACTCTCTCTGTCTCTCTCAAAGCTCTTTCATATTTTGTTCTCTTTCTTTATAAAACTTTGTAACGCTCTTCCCCTCATTATAACGTATATAAAACTGTTATTTCTATTCATCAAAAAGCTTTGTAGCTTCTTTCTTTTTTTCTATAAAACTCACAAAAATATTATGTAAATTTTCCACCATTATCATAGAATACTGATCTGCTTATAAGACTCCACATTTTATAATGTTTTATAAAATAAAAGTGAGTTATCTTATTAATTTTTTCTTAGTATTTTTAACTATTTACTTTTTTGTTACAATACTACTACTACTACTACTATTATTTATTATACTTTTAAATATCTATTAAAATGAGAAATAAATAAGTTAAATAGAGAAAATTTTAAATTAAAAGATAATTATTATAATTACTATTAATTGTTAAATGTCTAACTCTATTCTAAGACTTTTAGTGATCGTAGAGACCTTTATAGTTTGTAGGGATGAAGAATAAGTGAAAACAAGAAGCATGAAGCTACTCCAGGAAGAGACATGGTTGTGTAGGGTGTTACACAACTATGTATTTAACTGACAAGATCATGTCTATATCAATTGTATAGGAACACATGCCCATATAAAGTGACACTAGAAGAGACATGGTCACTGATACAATCATATATGTGACTGTTTAATTATATTGTAGAAAACCTAATTCGGGATATAAAGGAGGAGAAGACATAGGTTTTTCCATTACGAGGTGCAAAAAGGAAAAGAAAATAGAGAGTGAGAGCAAGTAGTTTATGATTTTTATCCTTATTTAATTGATTTGGGACTGGGTTAAGAGTTTGTTGATTTGACAACAACTTTATTTTCAATCTTGAAACTTTGCGAGAAAACTTGTTGTATCCTCATTTCATTTCATAAACCATCATTTACAACGTAGCATTATCCATCATCCACATTTATACAACATCATCCTATAAGCGTTTACAACTCAGTCTACAAAGCATACTATATACTTGAGGAATTAACAAAAGTTAAAAACAAAGACTATCTCCTCAGTCCCAATTGACCGACCTTTGAGTCATAACTTATACCAAAATACAGTCTTAGCAGCTAAGTTGCAACTCTCTCTTGAACCTGAAATTGTCAGCATTGCAATTTTGGTGAGTTTTACCAACTCAGTAGAGTAACCATCTTCGATGGTTCACTATTGTCATATAAAACAACATTTCATGTTATCATGTAATTCACATCAACTTCATTATCATCAAGTCATATCACGAAACACTTTGTTAACAATTGTCATGTTTCAATCACATAGTCCAAACAATTCATCATATCATTACAATTTTGCAGAACACAATCATCAATAATTTATCACAGATTCATTGAAGAAAATTTCTCATAACAATGTAATCATTCAATTTATTCATTTCATATGTGAAAGCAATGTTTATGAGACACATTTATTTGTTACGTTGTTATGACCGTGTGTCTTTTTCATCATCCAGTATCCGTTGTAAATACCAGACTTTTTTATAACATCCCTTATCCATTGGGGATACATGGCTCATTGGACATGTTGAGCCTTAGGCTCTTTCCACAAGTGTCTGAGTTTTAAGCTCTTTTTAACTAGCAATATCAGTCACAATTACCTTTATATTTCATGCATTAGAAATGAAATGCAATCATAAATTCAATCATCATATTCATTCAGTCATATTCACATTATTTCTCATTCACATTTGTCATCGAACTTTTAGTTTGACATTCAACATTCACATTGAGAATTAAATATTCAATCTCATTCACATACAAATAGCACTTCCAATGTTTTAATTATGCATCAAAACTTCTTAGACATGTCATGTCCGAGGAGTTTTGATGCATGATTATTTTATGTTCAGAATTCAATACATAATTCACTATATATTCATCAATATTAAATTCAATTCAGTAATAAACAAAATAAGTTAAGGTGAGACCATCTTAGGTTACTCACAATTGCTCCCTTTCTCTTATTGCCTTCAAGTTCCGGAAGTGGTCGCTCTACTTCCTCTTTATATGCAATCAAATACAATTTCATATTACCACATTGTTCATGTAATTGAATATGCATTTTTATAAATATATCATGTAACATGCATGTTCAATGACATATGCCCGGGTATACTTCTGTAATAAACCGATGCAAAGATCAATTATACTCCAAATGTGTCAAAATTCATACACATATTAAATATTTCAGTATTTTCTCAAAACCTATCTTCAATAAGATAAGGAAGATGGTGTATTTTTGTAACCCATCCTTCTAGAAAATTGTTCCCCTGTGCCTTAAGTTTCTAATGACACTAAGATCATATAATTTGGTTCATTATTCTATGAGTTATGCTCAAAATACTACAGACTGAGTACATTTGAAAATTTGGCTAGGGCATGATCATAAATTCAAGTTGTACAACTCATATCTCTCAATTACAATATCTAAAAATTACAAAATTTATACCAATTATGAAGACACCTTTGTCTGATTCGGCCAACATCAATACAGTTTATTCAAAAACAAAAAGATATGATTTCTATCACTGGTAGTGCTACAACGTAAGATAAGACTCAATTTCATGCCAAATTTTAAAATTCTTAGAGACAGAATTAAAATTCGACTTCTTCAAGAAAGTTATAGACATATATCTCAAGTTTAATCTGAATTAAGAATCAAATCATTTAGAAATCTATATATCAAGATGTAATCAAAATACCGAAACATGTTCAATGAAAATTCTCCAGTTGATAACATTCCAACACATTTCCTCTTTTTCATCCTAAATCCATTAATCAAATCTTTTCCAAATGAATTTAGATAGCTTTAAATTTTCACGGAAAGGAAGAAAAATGTTTTAGGAATCTATTGGTTTCAGTTTCAAGTCATTTAGAGGTTGGATGAAAAAGTTATAGCCAAAAGACTCAAGCTATTCAGTAAAAATACTCTAGTTTATATTCCAAAAACCAAAATCATAGACGCAAACTGTCACCTTCTTCTTCCTCTCTTCCACTTACCCCATTATCTCTAACTTATACTCTCCCATTTACCTCTTCATTTCAACTCCCATTTTAATTTAACTTACTCTCAACTAGCTAATAACTTAAGATTAAATTCAAATATCTAAAATTGATACATACACATATTTCAACATTTTCAACTTTCTCTTACTACTCTAATTTTGTTTTTAACAATAACAATCCACAAACCAAAATAGAATCTATAGCCATAAGGTTCTACACCACTCACTCATGCATCTATCCACAAGCATGAAAGCATCATCTCTTTGTCATTTATCATTATTATAATCATGAAAATGAAAGCACAACTTACTTGTTTTAGACTTCACACTCTTCACCAAAATTTTAGAACTTAAGAGAATGAGTTGTCGGTGGAGAAGAGCAAGGGCAGAAAAAAGACAACCAAATAATTTAAGCTCATCCTTTGCAAGGTGTCACGATGATTTGAGAATCAAGCATATAAACCAAATGCACAAGAATGAAAAACATATGGTGGTTCGGTGATGGGGAATAAGGAAAAGAGTGGGTGATGGTGTTCAGTAAAGAACACAAAAAGAGCTGGAAACTTGTTCTTTTTTTTAACATACACGTGGTACCTATGTATGTAATCCATTTGTCATGCAAGTGAGACTGCCACGTGTCATACTTTCATTTGTGTAATTTGTTCAAAATATCCCAAAGTTTTGAAAATTCTCTAAAATTCACCAAAAATTTTGAAATAATCATAATATTCTCTAAATAAAATTTCACCACAATTAATCTACAATTCACATTTTAATCGCATTTATAAATCAATTATACCGCGAAAATGTCAATGAATACATGTACAATTATTTCATGAATATTAACACAATTCACATATTTAAATATGTCATGTGATGCATGAAATGCACTTCTAATTTCTTAGTATATTCTCATTTACACTATTATGGGGTTCTTGCCCTTAATATGGGATATTAGGAAGTTACATTTGTCGTGTAGTTTCTCTCTCTATTCCAAAGGGTCTTTCACACAAATCTTTGTATTTGCTTCTTTATTGAATTTTTTATTCTTATACTGATATTATCTTATTAAATTTGATTAGAGAATTTTCTTGTTACTATTTGGTTAATTTTTTTAAGAATTGTGCTTTTGCTGTGTTTTTCTCTCGTCTCTTAACACTAACAAATAATAATAATTAAATATTATAAGAAGTTAGAACTTAAATATAGTAAGTAGAATTATTAAAAATAATTGAAATTATTTATAGATAATTAAAAATATTGTCAAAACCCTGAAATCCTTTGATATTAAATCTTGTCCCCGTCTTAATACTTTCTTAAAATTGATTTGCTTAGCTATATCTTAATTCATTGTTGTAATCTTCCTTGATATATGCTTGAGCTTGTAATAAAAATAAATGAAATGTCAATGGGATACATGTGGTGATTAGTACACTTGACTTGTACATTTATGAGCTGATTAAAGAGAAAGACGATAGGATGTTTCCTACGTCCAATCTTCTAGCTCTTATATACCATTCGGGGCTGCAATTTTACCATAACCTTTATATATACAAAACTATCAAAACATCAATCAAAGGTAGAAAAAAAACAAGAGGAAAGGTAAGACATAGTTAACGTGGTTCAGCATCGTTGTTGGGTACATCCACAACGGTTATGTTTTTTTCAGTCATAATTTTTTCTGGTTACAAAGTACACACACACACACACACACACATATATATATATACCCATTAGGATATAGTCAACTTATTTTTCAAAAACAAATCAATCATTCCAATCAAGAAGCATATTAGGGAAGCAAATCTCCTTGATAGCTCATTCCAACACTCCCCCTTAAGTGGGTGCATAGATGTCCCTCATGCCCAACTTGTCTAATGAGCTGTGGAAAACCTTCCTTGACACCGCCTTTGTGAGCATGTCTGCTAACTGATCTTCAGACCAAACATAAAGGAGTTGAATTACCTTGGCTTCGAGTTTATCCTTAATAAAATGTCTGTCAACCTCAACATGTTTTGTTCTATCGTGCTAAACTAGATTCTTGGCAATTTCGACTACAGCTTTTTCACAAAACAATTCCGTCTCTCTTTCATTTCCATATCTTAAATCTTCCATGAGCTTCCTTAGCCAAAGTAATTTGCATAACCCTTTAGTGATCCCTCTGAATTTAGCTTCAGCACTAGATAAAGCAACTACCTTTTGTTTCTTACTCCTCCAAGTAACTAAGTTTCCTCCCACAAAGGTGAAGTAACTAGAAGTTGATTTCTGATCGCTAACATTCCTTGCCCAATCTGCATCTGCGTATCTATGAATGTTTAGGTGTCCATGCTTTTGAAACATTAGACCCATGCCTGGTGACCCTCTCAAATACCTTAGAATCCTATACACTTCATCCATGTGTTCTTCACTTGGATTATGCATAAATTGGCTCACCAAACTTACAGCATAGGCTATATCTGGTCGGGTGTGTGACACGTAGATTAACTTTCCTTCCAATCGCTGGTACCTTTCCTTGTTAGCTGTCACTTAGTCCGGTTTACTTCCCAACCCATGATTCTGAATAATTGGAGTATCCACCGGTTTACAATCAAGCATCCCTATTTCAGCTAGTAAATCAAGCACATATTTTCTTTGAGTTAAGAAAATACCTCGGTTTGTCCTTGCAACTTCAATCCCTAGGAAATACTTTAGACCTATGAGATTTTTCATTTCGAATTCTTGTGCCAACTGGGTTTGTAGCTTGGAGATCTCCTTATTATCATCACCAGTAATGACTATATCATCCACATAGATAATTAACACAGTCACCATCTTTGCCTTATGTTTTATGAACAACGTATGATCAGAATTGCTTTTTCTAAAACCAAGCTTCTTCATTGCTGAACTGATCCAACCGAACCATGCTCTAGGGGACTATTTCAACCCATAAATAGCTTTCATTAATCTGCACACCATTTCAGGTTGGTGCTTCAAAGCCTAGTTGAATATCCATGTAAGCTTCAGAGCCTGGTGGGATATCCATGTAAACTTTTTCTTCCAAATCTCCATGCAGGAATGCATTTTTCACATCAAACTGATATAATGGCCAATCAAGATTAACAACCAAAGATAACAA
>JANSVA010000217.1:9599171-9620349 GCA_025504915.1 Erythroxylum reticulatum
AAATCTCCATGCAGGAATGCATTTTTCACATCAAACTGATATAATGGCCAATCAAGATTAACAACCAAAGATAACAAGACACGTATAGTATTGATGAGAATGTTTCTTGATAATCAATCCTGTAAGAGCCTTTCTAATTGTGGTAGGAATATATTCTGACGAGAAAGTATAAACAAAATTTACCATCTTTGGAGAAAGTTGACTTGTACTCACGTAATTTGAGACAGGGTACCTGGATTTCCTTCTACTTTCATCTGGAGAGTATCTCCTTGGAGGCTTTCCTCTGTTTTATCTTGGAGGAAGTTCATATTTCTCCAATTCATCTTTCCAGGTTCTATTCCAACTGTATCTATTCCTTGGTCACTCCTATCTGTAGCTTCAGTTTCAGGTGCACCTTCTTTGGTATCATTATCCCCACTGTGACTATCATTATTGCCACTCCCTTCTTCGACAACCTCTTCATCTTCAGCTATCTCTACATTCCTTTTCCTAACTTCATTTGTGTTACTATTACAAATGAAAGCCGTATCAAAATTAGGCTAACTTTCCCAGCTCTGCTCTTCATGTGCTTCATGCTCCCCCTGAAGAGTAGAACGAGAATCTGCAGCATAAAACATTTCAGTCTCAACAAATGTAACATCTAAAGTGACATAAAGTCTCCCTGTAATAGGATCATAATATCTATATCCCTTTGTGTAAGGTCTATAACCAATGAACATACACCGAATAGCACAGGGATCATGTTTTGATCTTTGGTTTTGATGCACATATACATAAGCTGTGCATCCGAATATTTTTGGAGGAAGCATTAATACTGAAGGGATAGAAACGTGATTACTTAGCTCTTGTATAGGAGTTCTGAAATTCAACACTCTTGATGGCATTCGATTCAACAAGTACACTGCTGTGGTGACTGCATCTGCTCAAAACCTCTTAGGTGCATTTGCACTGGTTAATAATGCTCGAGCAGTCTCAAGGATGTGACGATTCTTCCTTTTAATAATATTGTTTTGCTGCGGTGTTTGAGTTCACGAGGTTTGGTGGATAAAACCATGTCAACAATATCTTCAAAATTCACCATTGTTATACTACCTACCATTATCAGTACGAATAATCTGTACTTTTGCAGAAAACTGGGTTTTAATCATCTTATGAAAAGACTCAAGGATTCCAAAAACTTCAATTTTATGTTTCATCAAATAAACCCATGTCATTCTCGTGCAGTCATCAATGAATAAAACAAACCAAGAAATGCCAAATGAAATAGTAATAGGAGCTGGTCCCCAAACATCTAAATGTATCAAAGTAAAAGGAGTTTCACATCGTCTTATCTTGGGAAGGAAAGGAATACGATGACTTTTTGAAACAATACATGCCTCAAATTTAAATTCCAAACTACCTATTCCATGAAAAAATTCAGGAAACATTCTAATTATATAAGTGAATGAAGGATGTCCAAGTCTTTGATGCCACAAATGCACTTGATCCACTTTATTCTTTGTGCTCGCCCTGCTATTCACTTGACCTATACTAACATCATCTATATAATAGAGCCCATCCCTCTTGGTATCACGACCAATAATCTCCTTAGTTTGGATATCCTAAAATAGACAAAACTTGGGGTACATTAGAAGGCAACAATTTAACTCCTTTGCAACTTGACCGACGGATAGAAGTTTATTTTTTAAGGCAGGAACAAGCAAAGTATTAGGTCAAGCCATACCACCAAAAAGTTTTACTTTGCCTGATCCTACAACTAGATGCTTTTCACCATTAGCACTAGTCACATTACTCCTTTTAGAGATTGAATATTCCACAAAATCCAATGAGTCATACGTCATATAATCCGTTGCACCTGAATCAATTATCCAGAAATTATTACTTGAATCTACCGTTGCCACTGCTAGTTTGCCGATGCTTCTTTTTCTCGTAAGGGAATAAGAGCAAGTTCAGTGGTAGAACTACCCTCATCATGTCTTGCCTGAACAGGTCCAAATTGTGCCTCAATTCCAGTACTAGTCAAGGCAGCTCCACTTCCTTGCAGGATAGCCATGTAATTTAAAGCACGTCTCCTTTGTATGTACCCCCCCCCCCAATGTGAGCGTGTTCCTCGTCCTTTCTCTTATTGGTTCTTAAACTTCTTTCCACTAGTTGTTTGAGACCGCGACTTTCCCTTAGTCACTATAGCTGCTCCACTCAAACCAATCTCATTCTTGGTTAACATCACTATTTGTCGCAATTCTTCCCTTCTCACCATGGCATAAGCATGTTCAACAGTGGGAAAAGCTTGCATTTGGAGAACATCTCCGCGTATTTTATCCTATCTATCATCAAAGCTATCCAAAAAAATGTAGACATGATCCTCCTGCAACATAGAATTATAGTTCTGTATGTCTACACTGCATTGCTTTGGGTTTGGTCTTCGAAAATCTATCTCTCTCCAAAGCCCTTGCAAACTATTATAATAGGCCTTAATGGAGAGGCATATTATATTTATGTTTCATCAAATGAACCCATGTCATTCTCGTGCAGTCATCAATGAATAAAACAAACTAAGAAAAGCCAAATGCAATAGTAATAGGAGCTGGTCCCCAAACATCTGAATGTATCAAAGTAAAAGGAGTTTCACATCATCTTATCTTAGGAGGGAAAGGAACATGATGACTTTTTGAAACAATACATGCCTCACATTTAAATTCCAAACTACCTATTCCATGAAAAAATTCAGGAAACATTCTACTCATATAAGTGAATGAAGGATGTCCAAGTCTTTGATGCCACAAATGCACTTGATCCACTTTATTCTTTGTGCTCGCCATGTTATTCACTCAACCCGTACTAACATCATCTATATAATAGAGCCCATCCCTCTTAGTATCACGACCAATAATCTCCTTAGTTTGGATATCCTGAAACAGACAAAACTTAGGGTACATTAGAAGGCAATAATTTAACTCCTCTATAGCTTAACCGACGGATAGAAGTTTATTTTTTAAGGCAGGAATAAGCAAAGTATTAGGTAAAGCCATACCACCAGAAAGTTTTACTTTGCCTGATCCTACAACTAGATGGTTTTCACCATTAGCACTAGTCACATTACTCCTTTTAGAGATTGAATATTCCACAAAATCCAATAAGTCATACGTCATATGATCCGTTGCACCTGAATCAATTATCCAGAAATTATTACCTGAATCCCCCATTGCCATTGCTTCTTTTTCTCGTAAGGGAACAAGAGTGAGTTAAGTGGTAGAACTACCGTCATCTTGTCTTGCCCGAATAGGTCTAGATTTTGCCTCAATTCTAGTACTAGTTAAGGCAACTCCACTTCCTTGCTTCTTCTTTGCCTATAATTCATGCCACCAATCAGGATAGCCATGTAATCAATTATCCAGAAATTATTACCTGAATCTCCCGTTGCCATTGCTGGTTTGCCGATGCTTCTTTTTCTTGTAAGGGAACAAGAGTGAGTTCAGTAGTAGAACTACCGTCATCTTGTCTTGCTTGAATAGGTCCAGATTGTGCCTCAATTCTAGTACTAGTCAAGGCAGCTCCACTTCCTTGCTTCTTCTTTGCGTGTAATTCATGCCATCAATCAGGATAGCCATGTAATTTAATGCACGTCTCCTTTCTGTGTCCCCCCTCCCTCCACAATGTGAGCATGTTCCTCGTCCTTTATTCTCCTATTGGTTCTTAAACTGTTTTCCACTAGTTGTTTAAGACCGCGGCTTTCCCTTAGTCACCATAGCTGCTCCACTTAAACCAATCTCATCATTCTTAGTTAACATCACCGTTTGTCGCAATTCTTCCCTTCTCACCATGGCATAACCCTGTTTAACAGTGGGAAAAGGTTGTATTCGGAGAACATTTCCATGTATTTTATCCAATCTATCATCTAATCCATCTAAAAAAAAGTAGACATAATCCTCCTGCAATATAGAATTATATTTCTCTATGTCTACACTGCATTGCATCAGGTTTGGTCTTCGAAAATCTATCTCTCTCCAAAACCCTTGCAAACTATTATAATAGGCCTTAATGGAACCCCCCTGTTTCAATCTCATTAAGTCATAAACTTGAGAAGTATCTGACCCATCGAAATATGGAATAGCAATTGCATCCCACACAGCCTTTACAATAGGATATCTAATATAATTGCCAATCAATTTCGGTTCCATAGAGTTAATTAACCAACCTTTAAAGATAGCATTCTCAGTCCTCCATCTTCTGAAGGTTGGATCAGATTCTTGTGGTGGTGGAAAATCTATATTAATGTACCCAAGTTTATCCTTCCCAGCAATGTACATCTCGATGATATGAGACCAAAATCCATAGTTGTTATCGTCTAGCCGTACGTAAATTGGTGCGGTCAACATCTCTGGTTGTCCCACAGATGACGAAACTTGACCAAAAACTTGAGAAAGACTCTTTGTCAGATCTGTAAGAGTTGGGTCAGTGGATGAACTAACAGTTGAAGGGGTTTGGTAACTCATCTTCCCTCGCATATTTTTCTCTTACAAAACTAGGTCTTAGAGTTCCTTCTTTGATACCATGTGAAAACATCAATCAAAGGTAGAAAAAAAAACAAAAGGAAAGGTAAGATAGAGTCAACGTGGTTCGGCATCGTTGTTGCCTACATCCACAACGGTTTTCTTTTTTCCAGTCGTAATGTTTTCTGGCTACAAAGTACATATATATATACCCATTAGGGTAGTCAACTTATTTTTTGGAAACAAATCAATCATTCCAATCAAGAAGTCTATTAAGGAAGCAAATCTCCTTAACAGCTCATTCCAACAAAAACATGCAAATTAAAACGTGGTCCTTGATGTTTGTTAAATGTCCTCCTTATGGTGTGTCCTTTCCACCTACACATAATGCTCTCAAACCCACCGAACTCTCATGCTCTTGTCTCAAACCAATCTGCATAAACTTCACCTGATCTCAATTCCATAGCTATTCATTCTTCTGCTTCTGTTCGATAGGCGACTAAAAAGGTCCGCCTTTAGGAGAGAGATGAAGATCCCCCTCCCCCTGAACATGTCACACAACACAATTCGATCAGTTACAGTAAGATAGTTACAGGTCCTATTGACTCAAGCAGATCAGCTCATACCATGGAATGGACTGAAGAGGACCCCATTGAAATCACCAAGGGCGACATTACTGTTGTTCAAGGGAAATTTGGCATGGGGATAGAACTATCCAACCCATTCCGAGGACAATTAGATAGAATCTGGGAACAAGCAGTTGTCATTAAGCTCCTAAGTTGCTCCCTAAGCTTTCACATGCTAAAAACCCGACTACTCTCTCTATGGAAACCAAAGGGACCAGTCAAAATTGTGGACATTGAAAATGACTTTTACCTTGTCAACTTCAGAGAGGCGGAAGACTATATCAAGACCCTCACCCAAGGACCCTGAATCATCGTGGGAAATGCACTCTTCGTTCAGTCGTGGTTCCCTGAATTCCGACCAGCTTCTGGGAAAATAACGCATGTCGTGGCCTGGGTAAGATTCCCTAACCTACTGGTAGCACGGTATCACCCTTCAATCCTCACCACTCTGGGGAATCTTGTGGGATGCACAGTAAAGATCGACAATCACACGCAACTTACCCAAAAGGGAAACTTTGCTTGAGTTGCTGTCAATATCGATCTTAGTAAACCGCTCCGCTCCTTCGTTGAACTAGATGGTGAGCTCATCAAGGTCA
The DNA here is from genome assembly GCA_025504915.1 of Erythroxylum reticulatum. Taxonomy (NCBI): domain Eukaryota; kingdom Viridiplantae; phylum Streptophyta; class Magnoliopsida; order Malpighiales; family Erythroxylaceae; genus Erythroxylum; species Erythroxylum reticulatum. Next base: position 9,604,884 of record JANSVA010000217.1, read on the forward strand.
CATACGAGGGGCTTCCTTAAATCCGCTTTACCTGTGGGCGGGTCGGGCATGGAACCTCCACTTACCCCGTGAAACCTGCAGCTACATCAGGGACTGAAAGACCCATCATCAACCCGGTGGTTCCCCTATAACCTTACACCAACCCAGCAATGTCTTCAGGGCACCTCTAATAGGATGAATATGTCCCCTGGATGTAGATGGTCTGCCGCCCTCGCCGTGCCCCAGCTCCTCCGAGGAACCAAGGCCTCTCCACTAACAACGGCTCTCCTAACATGGGAACCAGAGGATCGCGATTCATGGCCTTATTAGAAAATAAGTCGTTAGAGCACGGTCCAGACATCCCTTCAACAGTTGCGGTGTCCCATGCTCCCCCAATGTTCCATTCGACACGTCAACCTCTCACAGGCCCCAAATCCCTAGCTCCATCCACGAGTAAAGAAATTCAACTGAAACAAATGTTGTCTCAAGGAAGACGCATGGCCTCTCCTAGCTCCTCCAAAAAGACACCGAATGAGCCCCTTCAGATCCAGACGATGTCTCACCAGTCCACCTAGGCCCAAAACGCGGGCTCAGTTGGGCAGATCCCCATTGTGGGCTCCCTCCTCCCACCACAGCTCAAAGCCCCATCCATGCCAGCACCAGCTACTTCCCAAAGCTCATTCATGGGCCATATGACCCTATATATTCCCTCCCATGCGGATATTAGTATCCAAGATCCTTCGATCCAATTACCCCCACCTACGGATTTGGGCTGCAAAGAAATGGAGGTGGTTGAACCCACTTCCCATGCTTTGACTTCATAAAGTCAAATACAACAAATACCCCCACAAAGACCTCCAGATCCTGTCGTTTTCGCCACTTCAGACTCAGCTCTGCTTGTAGAGTTGGATACTCCAATGATGGAAACTCTACCAGGCCTTACAATAGCCCAGGCTTAGGGGCCGGAAGAGAGCACAGTTCTCCCACGGACTAATTAATTCCTCCTTTTCGTTTCCGATGTCTATATTCATCTGGAACTTTCAAGGGGCTAGAGGTCGATCCTTCAAACCCATCATTAAAAACTACATCTAGACCCATAAACTACGCCTTATTGTCCTCGTAGAGCCTCATATAAGTGGGGAACGAGCTACGAAAGTTATTAGAAATTTAGGCTTTACTCACTCTTTCCGGGTGGAAGCAGATGGATTTTCGGGTGGCATTTGGCTTCTTTGGAGATAGGATATTACAGTTCGCATCCAGTTAGCTCACCGCCAATTCGTATATGCTTTCATTGAATGGGACCGAGTGGCTTTTAATTTCACAGCCATTTACGCTAGCCCTAATTATTCTCTTCAAACCTATCTGTGGCAGTATCTTCGGCGTATTGCCAGAATCACAAACATCCCTTGCCTCTTAGGTGGCGACTTTAATGCCAAGTTGGAAAGTTCGGATAAACGTGAAGGTTCTCGACTCCATCGCGTCGTAAACCCTCATTTTCGTGATTGTGTGCAAAGCTGCCAACTCCAGGATCTAAGTTTCTCTGGATCTCGGTTCACTTGGAGGAGAGAACAAATGCTCGCCAGATTAGATCGGGCATTCTGTTTGAACGATTGGCACTCCGTCTTCACACACACCACTGTCACTCACTTACCTTTCCTCAAATCGGACCATCGGCCCCTCCTCGTGACTCTTAATCGTCAAGGACCCCCTTCCAAAAACTAGATACTTCCACTTTCAATCCCTTGGTTAACGCATGCTGAGTTTCCTCATTTTGTAACCGAGAACTGGTCCCCTACCGGTTCAGATTTTAGTCGTGAAATACAGATTTTTACGAACCGGCTCCAACAGTGGAACTACTCCACTTTTGGTAATATCTTCCATAGGAAAAAACATCTCATGGCCCGTCTTGCTGGAATTCAATAACAACTGGAAACTTTCAATTCCAGCTCTCTCGACGATCTTGAATCCTAACTTCGCACAGAATTGGAACAGGTCCTCCTCCAAGAGGAGATTTGCTAGCATCAATGGTCCAGAAATAAGTGGATTAGTCAAGGAGACAGGAACGCCCGATACTATCATTCCATAACCATGGCTAAGCAACGAAAGGCACGGATTACTTCCCTTTAAGATGCTAATGGGAATGTTTTGTCTGATCCTCAGACTATCCTTCGACACACTCAACAGTTCCTCGCTACCATGTACACGACGGATAGCTCTTATCCTACTGATCAGTTGATCCGTGGACATTTTCCCCAGCTCCCTCTTATAGCCCTTACCGATCTGACTCGACCCCTCAAGTTGGAGGAAATTAAGACGACTTTCTTCAGTATGGAGCCTAATAAGACCCCGAGTTTTGATGGCCTTCCTGCGTTATTCTATCAATCTCAATAGGATATTGTGGGCCCTACTTTGATTGTTTTCTTTCAGTGTATATTTTGTCATAAAGCCTGGGAAGCAGAGTTAAACCGTACTATCATGGTTCTTATACCAAAGACCTCGTCCCCCACATTCATAAAGCAGTTCCGACCAATTGCGTTATGTTCTGTGATCTACAAAGCGATCACCAAAGTCATTGTCAATTGGATTAAACCCTTCCTCAACGATCTAGTAGCTCTTACCTAATGTAGCTTTGTCCTTGGGCACTTGATCACGGACAATATCATTATAGTCTAAGAAGTTATCCACACTATGCGCAAGAAAAATGGGCAATCAGGCATTATGGCCATCAAGGTCGATCTGGAGAAAGCTTATGACCATTTATCATAGGATTGCATCCAAGATACTTTCTTCAACGTAGGATTGCCCGCTTTTTTTATCAATCTCATCATGAAATGCATTTCCACAGTTTCCCTTCAAGTTTGGTGGAATGGCAAGCTTATTGAGACCTTCCGCTTCTCCCGAGGAATTCGTCAAGGTGACCCCCTCTCGCCCTACTTATTCGTCCTGTGTATGGAACGATTAGGGCAAACTATTACGCACACAGTTACTCAAGGTCGATGGCAGCCTATGAAATTGAGCAAAACTGGGCCGGCTCTCTCTCATTTATTCTTCGCTGACGAACTCATCCTTTTTTCTGTAGCCACTATGGATCAAGTGGAGGCGATTCGTCGTACCTTAGATTCCTTCTGTGTAGCTTCCGGGCAACGTATCAGTCAAGACAAATCTAGGTGTTATTTCTCTAAGAATATTTCTACACCGACGTCCTGTGGCTTAAGCAATACGCTGGGGTTCTCTCAGACCAACAACCTCGGTCGATATCTCAGGGTCCCACTCCTACACGAATGGGTGACCAAGCAAACTTATCAATACATTCTGGATAAGGTCCATCAACGGTTATTAAGCTGGTCTGCCAATCTTTTGTCTTTTGCTGATCGGCTTACCTTAGCCCAATCCATCATAGCAGCTATTCCCAATTATACGATGCAAAAGGTCTGGTTGCCTCGTCGTCTATGCGACGAAATGGAGAAAATCACTTGCCAATTTTTGTAGGGCTTTACCAATAGGGTCAGGAAACTTCCTTTAGTCAACTGGGAGGACATTTGTAAACCTAAAGCGATAGGAGGGCTAGGCATCTGGAGAATTAGGGAAACCAATGACGCCTTTTTAGCCAAATTAGGATGGACCCTGATCGACAAGCCTACTTCTCTCTAGGTCAGAGTTCTCTCAGCAAAGTACAACTTTAATGTGAACCATCTCCCCAACACCATCAACACCACTGGTGGTTTTATGGTTTGGAAGAGTATTAAGTTTACCTGGCACATTGTGATTTAAGGTATGAAATGGGTGCTCGGCGATGGTATCCGTACTAGATTCTAGTTGGACCCTTGGGTTGTGGGAGTAGGACCTCTCATTCACCAGGCTACCACCCCTCCTTCTGCTCTTGATAGTAACCTAAGTGTCCATCAGTTTGTGCACTTTGACGGTACTTGGAATTGGGATGCCTTGTAAGGCTCCCTCCCAATGGATATATGTCGTTTGATAGCTGGAACATTTCCCCCGAGGCCTTTCCTAGGACAGGATAAGCTATCCTGGGGTATGTCCGACATTGGTCATTTTACTGTAGCTTCTACCTACTCCATGCTTAGGGATCAGGAGGACACTGGGGTTACTGAATTTTGGAAGGCCATTTGGCACTAGCCTGGCCCACAATGAATTTGGTCCTTCCTCTGGCTCCTCGCACAGGATATGTTACTAACTAATCAACATAGGATTTGCAGACATCTCACGACGGAAGGATCTTGTTACCACTGCGGCTTCGAAGAATCCTCTCTTCATACGATTCGAGACTGCGTCAGAGCTTGACAAGTGTGGAACTCATTTATGCCAAATATTGTTAATTCTGATTTTTTCACTCTACCACTTCACCAATTGCTCTAAACTAATCTCTACGGCCACAGATGAGTGTTCAGACAGGAGTGGTAGACTATTTTTGGCACGACTTGTTGGTTCTTATGGGCTTGGCATAATGGGTCCCTTTTTTATATTTATTTTATTTGTCCATCCTCACCTATTTCTGTTAGTTTATCTTATGCAGATCAGATCCACAAGTTTCCATTTGGCAAAGCAGCTTTATAACCAGACATCTCCAACGCCACGAGCAACTTATAGGATGGTGTAAACCTCCTCTCGGGTGGGTCAAGTTAAAAACAAATGGAGCTTGTACCCGTTCCTCCTCCTCAGCTTCAGCTGACAGACTCCTCAGAGACAATTCCAGCAATTGACTTGGCGGGTTCATCCAAAATCTTGGCTGGTGCTCTTCGGTGTCGGCGGAACTCTGGGGAGTATTTACAGGGCCCACGCTCGCGTGGACTCTAGCATATCGTTAGATTGAACCGGAAGTCGACTCGGCTGTGGCCATCCAACTCCTCTCTTCCTCGGCCAGCCGATCCTCGATCCATAACCTCATTGTTCAAGGGATTCACGAAATGTTCACGCAGAACTAGACGGTGGTCCATCGTCACATCTACTGTGAAAGGAACCGCTGTGCGGACTGGCTAGCGAGCTATGCTGAGCATTTTGCGATCGGCACTACTTATTTTAATCTTCCACCCATTGGGTGCCATGTACTCCTCGTAGAGGATATGTCGGGAGTTTGTTTCTCGAGACACGTCGTGTAATCGGTTTTCTTTTTCCTCTTATATAAAAAAAAACGTGGCCTTTGATCATGATTTCTTCAACATGAATATTAAGTTGCGGCTCTTGTGAATCGTAATCATGCGATTTAAAATTCCAAAAGTGCGGCTGTCTTATTGTAAGATCTTCAAAACAAACGGCATAGGAATATAATTAGCAACATCTATTTTCTGCTATGGATTTATTCCAGAAGGAGTAAGCCATGATAGCTTGGCCCTCTTGGTGTCGTAAAGTAGATACATGATTTCTCCAAGGAGACACCCAACTAGTCGGTTGTTAGGAGGAAAGCAAATGCTATAATACTTCTTTTTAGACTCTGGAATATTAGAAATTGAGGAAGGCTGCATGGAATTTCCAGGGCAATTACGAGGAAATTGTTGCATTATGACATAACAAGATAGCAAATGTAGCTGCTTCGTTGATCCCTGTTGTTTTACTATTCAATTTCCACGCGTTAAAAGAGATTTGTGTATACTTGCTAATAATGTTCATACCATTACCATATCCTTTGGGTGGTCATTTATGAACTAAATTAGAAAGAATTTGCACGGAAATTACACTTTGCCGGCCTTGTACTAAATTACTTGATTCGATTAACAAATCTAAACCAGTCATTTCTATTCAAAGAACACTGTCCGTATCAACACGTATTTATTGCAACCATCATCTGATCACGAATGGACTGCTCGAATTAAAATTCTCTCTTTTTCCCTTTTTTTTATTCATTGGCCAGTTCCTTTCCACTTACCTTATAAATGCAGACCTGTTTGTGTCTTTGTTTTCCTAAAGACTTGTTTTTCCACCTTCACAAACTGCTAAAATTCACCATAGCTATACTCAGCATCAATCAGAGTAATGCTTTTCCTATCAATTACCTACTTTGCTGTGTTCTAAACTTGGTCTCTCTGATTTTTCTCTCTACTCCTCTATGCGTCTTTCTATCTGGATTCACTTTGGACTTTAAAGTCATGACCCCAACTCCATTTCAATTCTTCTCTTCTATGGTTTCCCAGAAGAACATGAGTACTGCTTTTCCTCCTAAACGAGGCAAGATCAAAGTTCAGATTTTTGAGAGGATGTGGAAGAGTGTTGCCTCTGTGGTGTCTAGAGCAGTTGGAATACTGAAAAGTGAAGGAAGTGGAAGTGGAGAAGAGAAATGCACTGTTTCGGCAACCACTCCACCAATTGGAACGAGCGAAAACGTTGGATCCTGATGTTTATCCACCGTGACCTACTTATCAACATATTGGATCTTTGTGATCTATGGTCTATGTCTTAGTTCTCTAAACTGAGAGGTCTCACGTTATCTCTGGTCTTTGTTTCTCCTACTGCATAAGGTAGTTTTTTGTAAAGCATTATACATGTCGGTTTTGTTGGAACTTCACAGCTTTTAAATCTATATCAAGGTGTCTGTAGCTTGAAGATGTGAGTGGTAAAGATGGGTCTTTCTGCTTGACTCATGCAAGTAGTTAATTTTGGAAGGGTTATTTCCTTTTCACAAATATATAAATATTAATTCTCGGAGCAAACCACCTATTTCAGACGCAGTATTCATGTACTTAATCTTACTACTCATTAATATAATAAGTTTATAACTCAGTTTTAATATACTTAATCTTTGCCGAAGTTCCTTAAAGCAACACGATCCCACCATTTCTTATAGCATATTTGGTTGAATGGAATAGGTATTTTATTTCTGTTATATTCTTAAAACTTAATTTTTTTTATTTGGTTATACTAAAATATATAGAATGTTTAATATTAAGATTAGATATTTCTTAACTTTTTTAGTATATAGAATGTTTAATATTAAGATTAGATATTTCTTAACTTTCAAAAATAGCTAATGACCATTCCCACCTGTGTCATTAGCTATTCTAAGAATAAAGTCTTTGTTAATGATTTTTTTTATCCTTCACTGTATCATTTATTTCTTCTTTATTTTCACCTCCCTCCAGAAAATTAATAAAATTATTAATAATAAGAATAATAAAATTAATAATAATAAGAAAAAGAAGAAAATTAACAATAATAATAAGAAATTTAATAATAATAATAATAAATTAATAATAATAAGAATAATAATAGTAAGGATATTTTAGTCTTTTTGTTAGTTATTCTTTTATTATTTCAAGTTTATATTTTCAAAACAAATATTGGCATAAAAATTCTTTAACAATAAATCAAACAAAATAATATCTATTTTATTCTATTACTTGTGCTTTCTATTTTTAAAAATAATTATTTTATTCCTAATAAACCAACGGAACTCGAACACAAAAGATCCCACGGAAGCTGGAAGACTACTAAATGTATACACATACGGTCAACTCGACCCCACTTTCATTTGTTCCAGTTCTGCAGTTGCGATAGGGTAAACCAAAAATTTTTTAAGATGAAAAGAACCTTTCATTCCTTAACTGAAGTTTTAAATAATTGAAAGGGGCCACTTGTCTTTGGGGTGGTATTGCACAGTACTGTGAAGTATTAAACTGGCAATGAATGTTGTGCTTGTCGTTGCAATTTGCTTAATGAAGCAACGTGGTAGGAAACCTTATTTTAACTTTGGTTTTGAGAATCGATTTTGCTCCAAGAACTGGGACTTGGAGAAGGATTTGATGGGCCAATGTTTCAATTGCTTTCTACATGCTATTCTGACCTGTAATGTAGTTCTATGAGCAATTTCTTAATGACCCTACATGGTATTTGACTACATATAGAGGATAAAAGTTTAAGTACCGGTAGAATAATTTATAGCTTCTAGTTGCTTAACTTCGGTATGGCTCATATGTTACTTATATCACCTACAAATTACCTCTCGATGATAACTGTATGATCAGAAAATTAAATAATACTTGGTAGAAATGCAACGAAAATTAAATGAAGCTTTAGTTTATAGAAATCACATTCAATCGCTTAATTTGTCATTGATTTAGCTTGCACTTTCTTTGTCTTAGCTTAGCTACTAGTCCTCCTTGCGCTAATTAATTAGCCAAACCCCGGGTATGATCAAACCTTTAGATCTTCATGGTTCTACAAAGGCGGCCACTCATTGGATATTCGCTATACGTTTTTCACAATTACACATTCTTTCAGTTCATTGGCTTCACGAAAATCCTTGCGAATTTTGTTGAACTACTCAAAGCTATAACCAAGACTGAAATTTCTGATAAGCTATTTCGTGTCGATTGCATTTCTCCAATGGTAAAGAGCCAGGAGTAGTTTCAATTGCTTATGGTGAAGAAGTTGGCTTGAAAGTAAAAAAGAAGAGGAAAACAAACATTAATTCGAAGGCCGAGTGTGTGAAAGTGATGCATCTTGGTCCAGGTATCATTATCAAGGCTTTTTCAGACTTTAGCTATTTCATCCTTGGTGGTCCATTTCCCTGGCAATTTGAAAGAGAAATATTTGTTTATACAACTAGAACGGAAGGGTGGCCATATAACTTTCCCACTGAACTTTTCGACCATGCTATTTAGTGGCCAATTACTGCTCGCTTGAAGCCATTTTGTTATTGTCAAACGGTATACTATAACACTACTAACTTTTTTCCCTTCTTTTTTTTTAAAATTTTAACTCCTTTGTCACGTTCCTTTTCGTTGAGTCACGTCTCGTACACAACTACTACAAGCGTTTTCCAATTCAACCCGGCCCCAAGGATTAAGCCAACTCTGAATATTTCTTTCGGGACAGGATCTTCAAGTCAAGATTATTTACCTTGTTTACATCGAAAACGGGCCATTTTGACTGAAAAAGTTTTCTTCCATATTCTCTGTATGAGCTAACCAATTCTTGTCAGAAGTCCTTTGACAATGCATGCTGTTAGACACGTGTGAACTGTGAGAATCTAGACGAATTATGTCGTTGGAAGTGGGATCTGATATTGGGTGTGCGTCTTTTTCACTTCCTGGGTTTTGATTAACATAAGTTTGAATAAAGAAACCACATTGACTGGCTTATTATTACTTGTAAGAGTTGACATGCATTATGTAATTGTGCTTCTCTCCTAAAGAAACGCGCGGACTGTCCTTTTTTCACCTAAAAAATTTTGTTTACTTACAATTTCATAAGACATTATTTTTGTCATATTATATGTCAAAGTCAACCTGGTGAATGTGGGGTTGATGGGATGAAAATTTATAGGGTTTGCACGGGCACTACACAAGCAATAAGTGCTAATAAATGAGAAATATTCAATGCCTTTGTGTTTTTTTAATGCTTCGTAATGTTTTGTTGGACGTGGGTAAGTGAGCTAGCAAATAAAGTACTCCTAAACTTTTATTTTTAAGGAAAAACATTTACATAGAACATTAAAGAGTGAAAGTTGCACAAATTATATTCTTAATATTACAGGATAATATTTCTCTCCAACAATAAATAGAATGATTAAAATAAAAAACAAGTAATTAAAATTATCTAAAAAGATGATTGAAATGTCTTATTATTTTTTAACAAAATTTAAAAACTGTACGTTATTTCCCTCCCTACTGTATTATTTAGTTATTATTTCATATTTTACTATTTTTCAAGCCATTGATAGTTGTAAAATGATCTCATATTATGATAGAAGAATGATAATCTTGCAAATATAAAGAATGAAAGAAAAGAAAAAACATTACATTTAACTCTATAAAATTCTGTTGTCCTTTTGATCAGTGCAAGGTTAATGTGACAACGTGGCCTTTACGTTGTGAACTTCAAATTCAGCCACACGTATTTTATTAATGGAATGAAATCTTGTGAGAAGCGATCCATTTTGCTGACTTCAAACTTCCTACCACACATTCAATTACATTTTGCTGGTGATTGACTAATTGGAGATGGTAACTATCTAATCACAACGACCCATTCTCAAATCATGTCTAGTGAAGAATGAGATACACCATAATAACTGTGACTTGCCTAATGCATGTTTGTAATGAGTTGAAGCTTCAGAGGAAACAATTGAAACGTGTTAATATGGTGTTACCTGTGCAAGTTTATATGTATTGCTACTTTTCTTATTGTTAAAATTTGTGTTTACGGTGTAAAGAGATTTTCCACACAAAAAAAAGGATGATTCCAACTTGCTACTGGACATACAATTCCAATTTAATTCAAGAATTAAGGCTAAAAACTCATTTAACTACATATGCTTATGTTTTTTTTAATGAAATATGTTGTAAGAAACTTAAAGTCAAGTAAATTTGTTAACTCATTAAATTGCACTTATTTTGGACTTAATTATCGTTAATGTGTTGAAATTATTATCCGAGATTAATGAAATTATCTTATAATTGTTACAGATGGTTTTCAACACTTTAGAGTCGAAATGGAATCAAAAAGATGCAAAAGAATGAAGAAAATCCGAAATTTCCAATTTGATAGTAATTCAGTGACCAAACGTGAGCATAATTAAGGATGGAATAAATCTGCATATCAAATTTGAAAAGTCAAATTTGAACTTATCACAATCTTTAAAGATTATCTTGCCATCTTTCAAGGGGATTATCTACCGAAAATAGGAGAGTGCACTATTTGGAGAGAATCAACAAAAGATAAGGAAGAGATAAGCATAAAAGGAGGGGAGATCACTATTCACACAAAGCTTAAGTCTAGGTTTAGGATAGGTTTTCGTTTATGATGTTTTTCTTTTCAGTCTTTTTACATTTTCTGCACTTTCTCCATTAGTATTTTCGTGTTTTCCAGTAAAGAATCAAGAATGGAGACTTTACCCTTTGTTATTTCTTCCGTTTTCGATTCTAGTATGAGTAGCTAAACTTTTAGTCTTGGTTAAGAGGATTCGTGTTATCCGCTAGTATGTGTGAGATGTTTTGAATAGAGTTTATGTTGTTAATAAACATTGAATATCTTCCGATCTACTTTTTCTAATTGAATTCGTTGGGTTCTAGGTGCGCAACTAGGGATTAATGTGTCCAACCGCTAGATTAACGAAATATGACGCTCAGTTTCGCGAATCACAAGTAGCAATTAGGATTGTGTTCTCTACATTAGAGTTAGAAAATTCTAAGGAGATATTCACTTGATTGATTGCATGTCCTACATATATGTCGCTTGCTCATTAGTTCTTGATTCGTAAAGCTATTATTCAATTAAACCTACGATCTTATCTAGATTGTTGTTTAATAAGAATGCTAGGATACATGTTTCTAGTTATTACTTTTAAGAGAAAATATTCCCAATGAATGTTTGTTAATAATTGCAATTTTATATCGAGGATCTATTTTAGCGTGATAACATCGATGACTTGAAAACTAAGGTATTTTTCATTAATTTTCAGATCCAATTATTTCTGTTGATTTACGATTTTTCTTATACTTTTTTCTTATATTTTCGTGAATCAAACCCCCCGACCATTTTGTTACTTTGTTTTAGTTTTAAACTCGCTAACCTTTACCATTAAAAATTTCTCGTGGGAACGATATCCACTTACCAATACTATATTAAATTGTATTAACGGAAGTGATTTCTTTTGAATTTGGCTGTAGGCGACGCAAGTACCAAATTTTGGCACCGTTGCTGGGGAATTTCTTAACGGTTTTTGTTAGTAATGTTTTTGTTTTTGTTTTTGTTTTTAGTTTCGTTGCGCTTGGTTACCTTGTCTTATGTTTATTTCAGTTTCACAACTCTTTCTGATACATGGCTCACTATCAGTATGCTTTTAATTCTAATTATTCATATTATCCTTATTATAATAATGAGTTTCCTTTTGTTGTGACTTCCAGGTTTGACCATCAAGTGGCGGATTTCACACCCTTAGCTGCGCAAGTACCGAGGGATGATCAACAAGCTAAGGCATGTGAATTTTGCTCATTTTTTGGTTATTATTTTTGTACGTGTTCCTTTTTGCAAGATACAAAGTGCGGATTCACTTCTCCACCGAGCTACTGTGAAGAGCAGTCCTACTTCGAGCTTCCACCTCCACCTCCACCGTCGCGACCACAAGCTAATGAGATGTCTTTGGATGAGATCATAATGAGTTTGAAGACAAGCACTCTTCAATTCCAGCAGTTTAGCCAACCGTACATGCCTCGACAAAATCTGAATATGACATCAAATGCCGAAGGTAAGTCTTCTTTGGAAGATATGTTGCAAACTTTTACCGCTAACACTTTGACGTTTCAGCGGAATACTGAAGCAAGCATCCGAAATTTGGAAAATTAACAAAGGAATTTGGAAAACCAACTAAGTCAAATTGTAGCTGCCGTCAATTGAATGGAGGCACAAAGTTTTGAAAATTTTCCAGCATAACCGGAAATCAATCCCAAAGAAGCGCGAAGGCTATCACATTGTGGAGTGGTAAGGAACTATAGGAATCGCTTCCGAAAAATTCCAAAAGAGAAGAAGAGGAAGAAATTACACATATAATACCTTCACAACATGAACTGACTCAAAAAGGGGTGCAAAACAAGGTGATTCCGCCTCCTTTTCCAAGTCGAATTTCCAAGGCAAAGAAGGAAGAACAAGCAAAGTTAGAAGAGGAAGAGATTACAATTCGAGAAAAGATGGAGGATGTGCATCCTCCTACGGTAAGCGATGCAGTTCATGTTATCGCTAACCGAATTTCGTTCCCTTTTTCTAGTTATTTAAAGTTACAAGAAGAAGAACAAGAAGAGTCGCAAGAAGTATAGTTTTTAGGAGACTCGTGGGCGAGCGAGCTGAAAATCGAAGGTAACAAGCAGGATGTTGAGTCTCCACAATCATTGGCATTACTTTTACAGAGACCATCCTGGTTTGAGAAGGGTGATGCCCGAAAAGACGAGTGGACATTAGAGTATGACGATGAAGCAATGAAGTTCCACTCTTCAGAAGTCATGAAGCATCGTGCTAATAAATAGCTTACTTCGAGGGAAGGTTCTTTAGGTTTCTCACGGAGTTTGAGCATGTTTCTTTTTGGACTCAAGTATCCATTTGATAATGGATGATGTGTATAGGCCAAGGGTCAAGCTTATGACCTTTGATAAGCACTTAATGGGAGACACCCCATTCGTATCCTTTCTTTTATGTGTTTTTTTAAGCAAATTTCTTTTATTTTCATTTTATGTTTAATTCAGTTTAGTTAGGAATTTAATTTAATATTTTTATTCTGCAATTTCAATTTTCATCTTTTCTTTTAAAAAAATGAAAAATTGAAAAAAAAAATTATATTAAAAACAAAATTTTGGCTTTACTGCCACCTCTCTTATTTCTTTCCCTTCTTTTCCCTTCTGATTTCATCGAATTTCTCCTTCATGTCTCAAATTCCAGCACCATTCACCCACGTCACTCATAGTCTTCATTGCCAAATCACCCATCCACCCTCACTTGTGCTTTTGGAAATTGCGTTATTGTCTTCTTCTTGTATAGGTTGTCTTCTAAGAAATTAGCACAATGCCACGAAGAAAAGTGAATCTCGTAGACTTGCCACGCCCATACATTTTGCTGCTGATGTTTCTCTACTACAATCACCTTTATACACCACCAAACCACCTTCTACCGCAGCCCCAACACCAAAACTTATTTCTCCACCACATCCGTTAACACCTTGATTTCGAAACTTCCATAATAGAGAAACTTTCCTTAACTTTTTCCTTTATTTTTATGCTTTTTTAACATTGAGGACAATGTTGGTCTAGGTGTGGGGGAAAGAACTGGAATTTTGGGTGTGTGAAAATTTTCGATTTTTGTGTGATTTTTCTTGATTTTTGCGTGTGGTTGTGCATGTTAAGCCATGAAGCTTTGTCATAGTAGTTTGGATGAGATTGGGTTTATGCATGAAATTAAATTGGGCTAAGTGAGTTTTAAGGTGAATCATGTTGATTGATTGTAATAACTGATCTCATAGACTTAGTCAAAATTTTGACATGTGAGTGAAGAGGTAAATTGTGAAATTAAGGTGAATTCTTGAATTAAACATGTGACCAAAGTTTGAGCCTAAATGGTATCACTTTTATGTCATGCTATTTCTTTGAATGGTGTGATTCTCTTCTATTTATGTTGCCTTCAGAACTTGCATGAAACCATTTTGAATTTATTTGATCACATGGGATATAGAAGTGATTAAGGCCTTCTTTGTTTTTACACCATTAGCTTAAAATTGACCCACCTAGTTATTTTCCTTTTACAAACATGTTTGAGCCTTTAACCTTGTTTTTTAATTAATCACCTCACATTAAAACCAAAAATCCCATTAGCCTTTCCCCTTCACAAGTTGAATGAAGCATTGAGTAATTTGGGACTTTTGTGTTATATTATGTTCTGAGATATTTTTATAGATACTTTTACTCATGTGTTGTTATTTTCTCTTGTTTTTATTGTTTTCCCTTGTTCTTAGCGTATTCGAGAAAAAAAGGAAAAAAATAAAAAAATAAAAAGAAAGAAAAGAAGAAAAGAACAAGGAAAAAAGAAAAAAGAAACAAAAGAATAATGTATAGTGGTACTAGTTAGTAATGAGTAGTTGTAGTCCTTTTTATTCATGTTTATCTCATAATTTTAGTTTGCATGTCCCTTTTACTTGATGCTTTGTGAATACTTGTGATTAACCCTTTGCCACTTTACCTTACCTTTTAACCTAGCCCCATTACCACCCTTAATAAAGCCCTTATGATCTATTAGCTAAAGTGATATGAATGAATGATAACTGGTGAAATTGCAAGCCTATGGTAGTGCAACATGTTAGAGTGACATTTGAGCGAAACACTTTGCCCTCAAACACTTGAGTGTAAGAGCAAAATCGGTGAGAATAATTCATTTTGATTTCATGATTGCTTTTGAACAAAGATGTCTTATTTTGACTGCGTTTATTTGCATTAGTGAAAAGCAATTATGATATGTGTTGCAACTTAAGTCTCTTTGGCCTAAGTTAATGGATTGTGTACACTTGATCTTGTGAAGGATGAATTAACTAAGTGTAGTGGTTTGACATGATTGCTCGAGGGCGAGCACAGGTTCGGTGTGGGGGAATTTGTTAAGTCATTAAATTGCACTTATTTTAGACTTAATTATCGTTAATGTGTTGAAATTATCATCTGAAATTAATGAAATTATCTTATAATTGTTACAGATGGTTTTCAACACCTTAGAGACGAAATGGAATCACAAAGATGCAAAAGAATAAAGAAAATTCAAAATTCCCAATTCGACAGCAATTTAGTGACCAAGTGTGGGAACGTCTAATGATGGAATAAATCTGCAGATCGAATTTCAAAATTCAAATTCGAACTTATCACAATCTTTAAAGATTATCTTACAATTTTTCAAGGGGATTATCTACCGAAAATAGGAGAGTGCACTATCTAGAGAGAATCAACAAAAGATAAGGAAGAGATAAGCATAAAAGGAGGGGAGATCACTATTCACGCAAAGCTTAAGTCTA
>JANSVA010000217.1:9623439-9634228 GCA_025504915.1 Erythroxylum reticulatum
GATTGATACTTTGTAAAAATCCATTATGATCATATCAAAAATTATAATGAAACACATATGAGTTCACCACTCATCAATATTGTGGTCCATAATAAATGAATGCTTAAGTTGTATGTTTTAAGATTAAAGTAACGACTCACTTTATTCTTTAAAACATACTTGATTCCATATGTATTTAATAGTGCCATTATTGATAGTCAACTACTACCATGATATGAAACTCATCATTCCCTTGAAGTAAACTCTTTTACTTACTCGGAGATAAATCGTAACACTACATTCTAACCCATAATCAAGCGATTAACTTGATTATTCAATTATGAATCAATTATTTTAGATTCTAATAATATACAAGTTTCCCGTACGTCTCTATATATATGTATATTACTTGCAAAAGAATCTCGATACCTTATGACTAGATATATAATGCTCATATAAATAAAACCAAACTCTTTTATTTTATTAATAATAAATATTTTCATTATAAAAAGTAACTGGAAGAAAATTAAGTTATAAGTAAATGTACTTGCTTTCCAGCGCATTATATTTACATAACTCCAACATATACACTGTCAACATCATAAGAAATTAATTAAAAGATCTAAGATACAAACAACATTAATCAAGACAAATAATAAAATTAAAAAAATTTAATGAAAAATGATCAAAATAATAAAAAGAAAAAGATAGAAATACAATATTAAGATGAAGGTGGACGCTGTCTCGAATGAGGATTTAAATTCACTAAGAAATTCCTCATCTCCGCTATGCTAGCCTCAATCTTGTCGAATCTATCATTTGTTCACCATTCAAATACAATGATTTTATTGAGCAATGATTGATATTCAACATAATTAGGTGCAATGTTCCAATGCGTAGCTTTGGGTGGCAAAACGTCATCCCCTTGTGTACCTTTACCTACTTCAACCTGACTATCTTACTACTTGAAGCTTCTACTGTGTCGTCATTAACAAGAATATAACAATCACCTTGTCGCCTAACAATCTTCATATAAATCTTCATAAACACTAACGATTGCAAGTCTAAACTAGAGTTCGCTAAAACTAATTGCATAACTGTTCTCTTAGTTAGTAAACCAAGATGCTCAGCAATTTGAGTTATAAATGCTCTAACTATTATTTTCCTGGATCTAGCTTTAGCAACATCCATTAGATGTATGTTTAACGACATACCAATATTAAAATGTTTAGCATGCACCATACACCACAACACAAACAATTTTGCTTTAGAGACTGCACCTTTGCTATCTCCTCTACTAAATATCGTAAAAGTTAAAAACTTATGAAGACAACGAAGACTAGGGTCCACTAAAGCAGACGATTTAGACCCATTTGGAGGAAAAAATGTTTCTTGAATTAGTAATTTCATTCCAAAATTCTATAGGCCTAAATTCATCATGGTAGCCATATAAATCACTATGTGAAAATCCAAATATACTATTCAGTACATCTAAACTAATGACATGCAACATATTCATCAATCTAAATCTCATATTAATCACGATGCCATCTTTGTTCAAGATCACTTGTACTAAAAAATTCTAAAGTTAATTCAATGTATGAATTTTTTTAAAAATTCAGCAAATCTGTCCCATCCTATATTATGCAATAATTCATTCACTCAGTTTGCTATTCCTAATTCATTAATAGCTCCATGATTAATAAATCTGTTTGACATAATCAGACAATCTTTTAAAGTTACATACCTTGAAAGGCTCTCACGGCTATCAAATTGAAGACAAAAATGACCTAAAATAGGCATACCATCCACTTGAGAAGGTGAAGATGTCGACAATTTCACATGAGGCATAACCTGAGTAGCAATCAAGAATGAAAATAATTTGGTAAATCTTAGACCAAACAAAACACTATTACTTAATTAGGTTTGGAGCACTTAAAAAAAATAAATGGTATACGAAAAATGAACATTGGGATTGTTTTCTAAGAAACATATGGCACAATACTAGTGGTATAGAGAAATCCATTTATTTAAAATTATTTATGTTTAAGAATACACACAATTTCTATATACTTTTAAACTTCTGATAGGCCATATTTAAGTATCAACAAAAGTTAGACCCACCCACGTGATAGCATATACCTAATCACTCATCCGAGGCCTATAGAATGGAGTTATACTTTGCATGCTCTTAAAAAATCTAAAACAAATTTTAAGTTAACTAATTATAAAAAATTAATTCAAACTAATAAATTCAAAATTATTATTTTAATTTCAATTTCGCCTTAAATATACAGGCTTTAATAAATAATTATAATGTAAAGGATTAAAACGAAGAACACAATTAAAGAAAAAAAATTACTCCCCCTCGTAAATCCAGATTATACCTTATCTAATTGAGCATGTTATACTAACATCACAACAACAATTAACTTTGTCTCTCTACAAGTGTGACAAAAAACTATAAAATGAAAAAAAATAGTTTTAAGGAAAGTTTGTGGGTATCTCACCGACAATTGATGGTAAACGACGTGTTGAACCAGATGTTAGAGAAACTGAGGCCACAAAACAAGGCGGTGGCACACGAGAGGAAATTGTGGGAATCACATAACAAATTTAAGGTCGAAGAAGAAGAGGCTGCAACGGGTGTGATATTTTCTCGTGCGGCTCAATTGGATTAGGTTAGGGATTTCAGATATTAGTCACGGGTGTGAGTTAATTACTCACATTGGTGACTTTTTTATTTTAATTAATAATTAATTTTAAACTTTCTTTTAGTTGTGGGCGTGTCTTATTCTTTACTCATCCAAATTTATTTTATTTTTTAATCCTAATTTTTATGAATTATTTTTATTAATTCATTCGACTTTTTTTTCTTATTATTTTAATTAATAATTAATTTAAAATTTTCTTTTAGTCATGGGTGTGACTTACGTTACTTTACTCACTTTCCAAATTTTATTTAATTTTTTATTCCTAATTGTACGCAATATTTTTTATTTATTTTAAACATTCTAACTATTATATTTTAACTTATTTTCTCCCAAAAAATTTTATCCACATTCATAAATTTTAAAATTTTAAATTCCTTCCTTATTATACATTTCCAAATTTTGTTATTTTTAATTTTTAATTTCAACTTATTTTATTCATTCATTCCTTCTAAATGTTTTATAACTTTTATGGTTTTTACCTCTTTTACAAAATTTTATCCGCAATCACCAAATTCTATTTTTCACATAATAATATAACATATTTATAGTCCTCCTTAATTGTAAATTAAGTGGGCAATATTCCTTAATTCTAAATTAAGTGAGCATTATATTTATTTGGATTATCTTTACACAATGTTCAATATGCTAGTATCATAATAAATGACAGAATGTTTAGTACGTCCAACCGGACGCGCACCGCAGTTTCAACGTCTTTCAAGTAGCGCGTAAACAACATTTTGTCCGTCCCCACACGGACAAGCTTAGAAATTAGAGGTATCACATGCCAGAAGCACAAATCAACTGTATGGTTGGTTATATTGAGAAATGAAAGAGCTATTAATATTAGGAGTTTACGGTAACCGGCCAATTCCAAGATGAACGCCATCTGATTTTTCGACTAATTCCCATGGATAGGATAATGGAGAAAAATGGTCCATTTGTACATATCCATCTACCAAGTTTGGGTGATCTATACATATGATCAACGGTCACAAATGTATTGAGAGCACTGGCTGTGTTTCTGGTTAAGACACAGAAGTGACTCATGTCAGCTTGCGGGTCAAGCTACTGAGTTTAGTTGAGTCAGATTCTGACACGTTCGTCTACAAATAATTAAATATTGCTATCCCACCACAGCCCCAACCCACGCCTCTCATTCCACTCTCTGTGTGGAGACGCCTTGCTTCATCCTCCAAATCCTTGAGTGTTACCACCTGTGAGCCATTGAATTCGTAGCATTTAACCCCACCATGAGACAACCAAACACTAACACAGTCCCTCCAAGACGAGGGCAGATCAAAATAAGAATCATCAGGGGCCTTATCAAATCATCTGCTAGCTTTGGTTTTATGTTGTTCAGAATTGTCGGGAATGTTGGAGCTCCAGCCTAAAACACCGGCGACTCCAACGAGGTAGAGCTCCGATGCTCCCTCTTAAGTCCTAATATCTTTCCTAGTTCGCTGTGTTGGGGGGTTTTAATATTCTTTTTTACATAATAGAATTGAGTGAAGAAAGCTTTGAGAAGTGATCGCCAGTGCTTGTAACTGTAGCTTGAACAAAGTTTGTGACTAAAAATTTGTTAATTTTTTTCCTTATGTTTTCATAATAGAAGATGATAGTTCTGTATCATTGGTTCACAGTGCCATTTGCAGTGCTTATTTTGATGTTCTGCAATTTCTCTTCCCATTATCCTATGATAATAATGGTGCTTGTGGAGTGGAGTGTATCTGAATTGCTAACGAGTGTTATCTGATGGGTAGGACATGAATGAGTTTTATGAGTTCTGCTCGCTCTCTGTTGCAATAGTTTGCCTTTGTTTTGGTTCTGTTTTCCAGGTTCTGACCTAATTAGACATCGCACATCGACGTTTCATGGTGGCAACATCCTTTTGTCACGTTTTCTGGATGCAGGTTCAAATTTTCGAGATTTTCCATTACAGATTAGACTGATAATCACCAAAAGAACTGTGAGTTAATGCTTTGATCATTTAATGGGCATCTGAGCAACCGTAACTTTTCAGGACTCCAACTCCAAAACTACACCAAAAATGTCCAATTTCTTGGGCCCTTTTCCTACTGCTGTGAAATGGAAAATAAAATTACGAGGGAAGACACCTGACCTTCATTAATGGATGAATTTGATGTAATTATCCCAAATATAAATCTCTGATATAATCAAGAAGCTGATGATAATTGGTCAGCTTTACAATGAATTCAATCAAATTTGCTGTGAAGAACTGGGCTTAAGCTGTAATGAATATACCATAACTTCCAAAACAAAATTAAAAAGGACGATTTCAGGTGGGAACGAGGGTGCTATAGAGAAGTCTTCATAGATATCAAACAAAAGACACCTCGTTTTGGGTTAGCTAACTCAATATCTCCTTTTAAAAACCAGTTATCCCTACTAAAAGTTTTCATAATTCTCTGTTTATTCTATAAATTCTTTTTCATTACGTTTTAACACCCAAAAGTTTGATTTACAGCCTAATTCTCTGTGGGAATCTGTTTCCTTTTTTCTTTTTTTAATGTAAAATCTTTAAACACTACAATATGCACAAGCAAATTTGACAAACGATCCAACTTGTCCATATTTTCATGATGAAAAAAAAAACGAACAAAAAGAAAATTGTCTAAATAAACGAATGAAACATTTGAGGCCAAGATCAAGTGAAAACAACGGAATGTAAAATCCTAGTGACAGACAGCTAGCTCTAAAGCTTATCCAAATGGAATCTTCTTTGCATATTTACGTTTAATTTTGTTAATTTATGTGATTAATGAACTTGTAACAAAAGGCACTCTTCATTCGTTACAAAGACAAAGCTGCCTAAAAAACAACCATCCTATTCTATTTACAATCAGATTTAATACAGAGATAGATATCAAGGAGGTGTGAGTACCCAACAACTTATTATGTTGCATCACATCCTAAGCACGGCCTGAATCAATACCTGTTCTTCTACAATTCCTCATAGTGACTCCAAAATCGTGTATATATTATTTGTTTTTTCTCGTTTGAAATGGATATAAAAACATGATCTTTATAACATAAATCAAACTTGACATTCATAACTTATAGAATTTTAAATAAACAATTGTTAAAAATCATAAGAGCGTAATATTGGCACTTGATATGAAAGACACCATTATCAAAAAGAGATGGAGAAATTTCACCGTATACTTAGTTAAAATTGGTTTTTCTCTTTTGACTCTTTTGTGATTACATAAACTTGATGGAAAACAATTTGTGACCCTAATTAGTTGCAAGAGAACCAATTTATATATCTATAACTTTAATCTGATACGTCTATCAAGTGATCAAAATAAACAGTTAAAATTTATTCCACTATTAAATAGAAAATATAGACCAATTAGTACTCTTTAATTATATTAATATCATTATTAATATATTTAGACTATGGCCACTAATTGGGCCACATTCTTACATTCTCTCACTTGTCCCGATATTTCAAATTTTAGTTTAATAGTGTAAACGATAAGCACGCATAAATAAATCTCTTACTATCTTCATAATTTACATCAATATGATAAACCACATAATGCGGGTCTTGACAATCGTATACTTCAACTTTGCATACTTCCTTCTATATGCCACAATACTAGTAATTTATTAAGTGTGGTAACATAAGTGATATATAAATATTATAAACGTCCACATTAATGTCTCATAGACAAATTTATTTGTTATTTAATAAAATATACAATTGCATAATCATAATAAATAAGGAAATTGTGAATAAGAAAGTTTTTAAGGAACATGTTTTTGAACTTAAGAGTGTTAAAAGTCATAAAAATCAATCTTCAATATAACCAAAAAAAAAAAAAGTCCTATCCTTTAAACATGTTCCTTAAATATCTTTGGTGGAAGGCCTTTGGTTAAGGAATCTACAATCATTAGATCCGTCTTAATATGTTCAATATATACTTTTTGTTTCTGAGCTTCCTCTTTTACGACAAAACATTTTAACTCCCTATGCTCAACATCTCTAGAGTATTTGTCATTTCTGGAGAAGAAAACTACTGCAGAATTGTCCCAATAAATTTTCAATAGCTTAATGGTAGTGTTGACAACCCCAAACCTTGAAATAAATTTCCACGGCCATAAAACATGAATTGTGGCCTCAAAACAAGCTACAAGTTCTCCTTTTATAATGGATGAAGCCATGATAGATTTTTCAATACTTTGTCGTGAAATTGCTCCTTTTGGTCGTAGAAAAAAAACCAAACATTGATTTTATACTATCAATGCATCCAACAAAATCTGAATCAGAATATCCAATCATTTCTAATGGATTAGATCTTTTATACATGAGCATATACTCTTTTTTCTTTTCCTTGAAGATACCTAAAGGATTTCTTTGCAGCTTTTTAGTGATTTATATGAGGATTACTTTGATATCTGCTTAGCATTCCAACCTCAAAGCTAATATTGGATCTCGTGTATGTTTGAAAATACATCAGTCTGCCAACAACATAAGTAGATAAAATAAATTCCATTTGTCTACATTCCACATCATTTTTAAGACATTGCATAGGACTAAATTTAACCCTTTTTTGTATTGGGACAATCCCTACTAAATATTTATTCATGTTAAATCTATCAAGAATTCTTTAATATAGTTTCTTTTACACAACGCTACTAGTCCTTTTAATCTATTTCGAAATTCTGAAATTCTTATCACATAGAATGTTTCTTCCATATCTTTCATTTCAAATTCTTAGAGAGAAAATCTTTATACAATATGTCCAAATCAGTAGCAACAATTAGAATATCATTAACATATAGAATTAGAAATATAAACTTACTGATACTGATCTTTCTGTAGATACAATGATCAACGATATTTTCTTGAGAACCCAAAAATGTTACAATATCATTAAACTTATATTCCAATATTGGGATCCTTGTTTAAGTGCATATATTGATTTCTTAAGTTTACATTCTATGTGACTCTTTCATTCTATGGAAAAACCTTTAGGTTGATTTGTATAAGCTTCCTTCTTAAAATCACCATTCAGGTAGACAATTTTCACATCTAATTGATGTACCTCTAAATCAAACTACGCCACTATTCCCATAATTATTCTCAATGAATCTTTCTTTGAGACAATGAAAAAGTCTTTTTCTAATCAATGTTATCCTTTTGATTATAACCTTTAGTAACAAGTCTAGCTTTATATCATTTAATATTTCCATTTAAGTTACGTTTGGTCTAAACCTCCCTCATAAGGAAGAAAGCATGTGGCCTCTGCCTGGGCCTTCTCTCTTTCCTTATAGAAAAATAAAGCAATCAACCAGGACTGATATTGACCTCTTGGGGGTCATGTTCCCAATTCCATACTCGAATCCTTGCTTAGCTTTTCTAGTTTATCATAGGTTCCAACCAAAGGCCCCATGAACTTGGTAGCAAATGGTTCAGATGATGGTTATGTCCTGAACTTAGTCAATAACCATTATTCGAATTTGAACTGATTAAGCCAACCTGTTTGCAACCGACTTGCTTAGATCCTTTTGGAAAATCAACAAGGTCTCAAACATTATTTTATGCCATTAAATTTAACTCATTTTCTCATCAATCTATTTATCAAACATATCACTTTCTATGGCTTGTGAAAATGAAACATAATCATTTTTTTATGTCATAATCAAATTCTGAATCTTGTAAATAAACCATATAGTCATTAGAATAATTGATCTCCTTAATCTTGCCAGTTTATTCAAAGCTATTCCACATGGTTCATTAAATTAATTGGTTGTAAGCTAGTTTTTTGATGAGGTTTTGTTTCATCCAAATCTTGTCTAAATTTTTTTTTGTTCTTCTAATATTGGAACATCAACCCTTATTTCACTAATATCCATAAAATGTTTCTCAGCACTCCCACTAAATTCTCCATTTTCAATAAACATAGCACAAACTATTTCAATAATTCTTAAACTATGGTTTGGATAGTAAAACCAATACTCTTTAGATTTCTCTAGGTAACCAATAAAGTAGCCATTGACAGTTCGAGAATATAGTTTCTTTTATTGTGGATTATAAACTCATGCTTCTGTTGGACAACCCTAAACATGTAGATTTCTCATACTAGGTTTCCTTCTAGTCTATAAATCAAACAAAGTTTTAGGTATTACATTCCTAAGAATCTTATTTAGCAAATATACATCAGTTTTAAGTGTATGCCTCCATAAGGTTTTAAGAAATGAAGAGTTACTCATTATACTCATAACAATATCCATTAATGTCCTATTACAACTTTCTGTTACACCGCTTTGTTGAGGTGTGCCTAGCATAGTATACTATGTACATATCATATATTTCTTGAGAAACTTTGCAAATAGACTTAGATATTATCCTGATTCATCATTTTTTTCATAATATTCACCACTTCTATCAGATCTTAGATTTTTCATTTTTTCTTTAATCTAATTGCTTTTCAACCTTATTTACAAACACCTCAAGGGCATTGATAGCTTGAGCTTTTTCATTAAGCAAATTGACATATCCATAACATGAAAAATTATCTATAAAGGTGAAAAATACTTTTCTCTACTAAAAGATGGAGTTTCAAAAGGTTCACATATGTCGGTGTGTATAATTTTAAAGAGTTGAGTACTACTTGTGGCTCCCTTTTTACCATGTTTGGTTTGCTTTCTCTTAATGCAATTCACACATACATCAAAATCAGTAAAATCTAGATTTAGAAGTGTTTCATTCGTTACTATTCTTTTTTGTCTTTTTTTGAATATATGACTCAAACATCTATGTCACAAGTGAGCTAAATTATTATTCATTATGCTAATCTTTGTTCTAATGGTATGATAAATAGAAAATAGGGATTCTAAAAAATTAACATCAAATTTCAATTTATAAAAACCATCCATAAGAATTCTAAAGTCAATAATGAAATTATGTTTAAATAAACTAAAACAGTCATCACCAAATTTAAAAGTAAACCTACTTTCATCAAGTTTAGAAATAAAAATTAAGTTTCTAGGAATAAAGGTACATAGAGAGTTTGTATGTACATAGAGAGTTTGTACGTACATCTAGTTTATAACAAATATCTAATATGAGATGTTAGGTCCCTACGCCTTTAATTGAGACCTTCTTACGGTTTCCTATGAACATAAAGTTCTCAGTTCAGTTTATGGTTTAGATTGTTAGAAATCCCTACATAACATTAGAAACATAAGTAATGGCATTAGAATCAAGCCACCAAGTATTACAAGAAACTTTAATTAGGTTTAGTTCAAAACATACAAAAAGGTTAGATGTACTTTTCTTTTCAAATCAAGCCTTATGTTTCAGATAATATTTATGATATTGTCCCTCTTTCTTATAAAAATGACACTTATTTGTATTTTGATCCATCTTAAGTAGGAACCTGTGCCAGGCACTTTCTTTCAAAATGGTTTGGCCTTTGACTTGTGAATTTTGATAGCTTCTTAACTCACAAGGTTAATTGAATGAATTTCTTGATTCTTTAGCCTTGTTTCCTCACGAATGAGCATATAAGACAATTTATTAACATTCTACTTGTCCTTTATAGTGTTGTAATTAATTTGAAATGGTTCATACTAAGGAGATAATGATTTTGTAATGAATTGCACTAAAAAGGTGTCATTAATTGTTATATCCATGGTTTTTAATTTTGCTGCTATATTTATCATTTGTAGGACAAGTTGTTGCATGCTTTATAACTCATCAAATTTCATGGTTGTGAGTTCAACAATTAGAGTACTAGCGAGAGACTTATTTGCAAAATGGAAAATTCTTCCATAAATTAAGGTATTCTTTAACACTTTTAGTTTGTGGAATATTGGTCCTAATATTATCGGTAATTGTCATTCGCATGAAATTAAGACATATATTTTGTCTTCTCAACCTCAATACTTGTATCTATAATAGCAGTAGGGTTTTCTTCCAATAATGCTAAATCAAGATCTAAAATACCTAAATAGAAATTGACTTGTTCGCACTAGGGGTGAGCATTTGGGCTAATCGGGCCAAATTTGCATAATTCGGGTAAAGCCCGAATGATCCGAATTTTTTTTTATGTTACCCGGCCCGA
>JANSVA010000217.1:9657333-9709115 GCA_025504915.1 Erythroxylum reticulatum
ATCCATACATAATTCATAATTCATTAACATTAAAAGATAAGAGTTCTTACAAAGTTGTAATGACATTTTAAACCACAGCACATCAATGTCTAAAAATCCCAAAATACATAAGATACTTGAACTAATAATGCTTGTATTGCGACTAAAACCTCATGATTACAAAATCTAGCTTAAATTACAAAACACGAAGGACGGAAGGGGACGGAAGGGGGTGAGCTTGAAAGCTCGTGGGTAACAGTTTATAATGGAGTATAAGCAAAAATCATTGAAATGTTCATTTGTTATAGAAAATTCATATTAAATGCATAAAACTCATAGTTTTCAAAGTCCCAACCAAATTCATAATTGTAGCTCAGAAATTCATAGTTAAAGAAATATCATCACATAAACATAACATATACATGTAACCATCAAAGCATCACACTCAATTATGCAACATTCTTGACAATTCCAAGATGCAATGCATAAAAAAATGGCTCGAGGTTTCCATGGAAATAGAATGGTGAAATCGAAGTTTACACCATGAACAGAATGAGTCCATTTCGGAGCTCATATGCCATAAGTGGGTAGCCGGGAGAAGTCTCTTGTCGATGTGCACATGATTAATAGAATGGTTCCATTCTCGCTCAAATAGAAGCACATAATCATCCTTAAATAATTTTATCAAATGCTCTTACTTTCGAGCTTTTCCATCTTTTCATTCATACAAAATGCCATGATATGTTTCAAGGCATAACATAAAAGTTTTCAATGCATTTCCATATTTTTTTTCAAAATTCATCAACAAAATTCATTTATCAAACATAAAAAGATTCCTCAAATCATTTAAAAGCAATAGATGCAACAATTTTGAAGCAATTTGAAATCATTTTATTCTTTTGATTTAATAGAAAACATTTAAGGCTCGTCACTTCTATTATAAACATGAAACCCATCTTAGAAATCCTTGCTCAATGGTGACTCACACTTTGCTTCTCTTGCCTTCCTAGATTTTATTTAACAATAACAAACATGTCCCTTCAATAGGAATACAATTTGAGGACCCATATATATCATATTCACTAAGATAAATTCTAATAACTCAAACTCTTCTAAAGGTCCAAACATTTGGGTCAATTTTCCATGATCATTATGTTCAAGTAAATGACAAAATATGATAATACTTTCTTCTAGAAACATTTTCCACATTGTCTTAAGCTTCTAATGACACCAAAATCATTCCATTGGGTTCAGTACTCTAAAAGTTATTCCCCAATCATTTTTAGTTTGTTCCAATACTAACATAGCATTCTATGTTCAGATTTCCTTCAAAACTTGAGATCTTTAGAGACTGAATTTAAACTTCATTCCTTCATAGAACTTGTATCCCTTTGTCTCTAGTTTGCACTAAATTAAAAATCACTCCATTGGAACATATATAGAAAAAGATATACCTAAAATACTGAAGTATATCTGTGCAAGAGAATGGAGCTCACCGCAGCAAAATTAAAGGTTCGCTGCGGCGAACTTTTCCAGAAACCCAAACCAAAGATAGTTTTCGACATTCTTCATCTATATACTTCCCATCTTTCAAATATAGCCCATCTTAACACTAAAACATCTCTTCTACTTCATTTCTAAGCTCATTTTAACACAATATCAATAAAAAATACATCAAAATCTATCTTTGATCATTAACCCTAAAAACTAAACATATGCATTTCCCCATTGTCAACAACTTCCCACACATAATTTCTCTAAACCCTTTTCTAACAAAGCAAGAAGGAGAGATGATTACCTTAACAAATCCTCTTCCTTATTCTTCCTTCCACGTTTTCTTCCTCTCCCTTTCTTTTTTATTTTCGGTTCTTTCTTCTCTCGAATGCAAGACACATCTTCTTCTTCTTCTTCTTTTTTTATAGTCATAATGAATGTTAAATATCCATTTTTCCCTTCTTTTCGTGCCTTATGTCTTGTACCCTTAAGTGTCATACCCAATTTGCCCTTATAAAATCTTATAACTTTAATACTTCATTTCAATTAATCTATGTCATAAAATCTTACCAACATTGACATAATAATTAACTCCAAATTTAATCCATCAATACCTCATAATTCACTTATATCATGTTTAATAAATAATAAAAAAAATTTGGGGGCCAACATTTCTCCCCCTCTTAAAAGAATTTCATCCTCGAAATTCTTATCTGACTGATCAATAGGTAGAGGTAGGCTTCCTCCGTTTTCGATTTAACTTCATCACTTAAATAATTTCTTTCAAATGACCATAGTCAATAGACTCGCTCAGATAATTTCTTCTAATCGATCATAGTTAATAGAATTACGAAGTCTTTCTATCCCTTATTTGGTCTTTCACTTTCTTGACTAGTTTCTCATTAGGTTTCAGATTACTCATAAATTTTCACTTCTTAAGTCGATAACACCAATATCATATCATATAAATATTCTTAGCGTACTCATATATATCACATTACGAATCTAAGGCATCCTTTTTTAATAGCATTTCTAATAATTATTTCATACAGATCAATTCATGTGGGGCTTAGCTAATCCTTCTTCCTAACCTGAGCACACCTCGGTACGGTGATACTCTGAGAAACATTTATTCTTTTGCTTCATATTTCACATCTCTTAGTATCAGTACATTTAACTCCTATATATATCTCACTGTATTCCATACCTTTGGCATGGATCTACCAAATTCATTCATCTTTCTTGAATCACTTAATTTCTAATACTGATTGATTTCACTTATTACATAATCATCACAAAAAAAGAGAATGACTTTGTTTGTCATCTAACTCCTCATATAGTATTCCAATGAAACCACTATAATAATGATAGCGATGCTTAAAGTCAATCAAAGATGGACATTGATTTCATATTCCTATAAGCATATCTCTGATAGTTAAGAC
This sequence comes from Erythroxylum reticulatum, assembly GCA_025504915.1. NCBI lineage: Eukaryota > Viridiplantae > Streptophyta > Magnoliopsida > Malpighiales > Erythroxylaceae > Erythroxylum > Erythroxylum reticulatum. Next base: position 9,660,249 of record JANSVA010000217.1, read on the forward strand.
CGTCGGCCATTTTAAACATTCAGTCACTTGATTCTACATTCATAGCTGCTAAATGATGTTTCGGCATATTCCTAGTAGGATGAATATCATAAGCTACCACTTGTACTTTTCTAATAATCTCTTTGCTCTATCATCTTTATCAATTACATATACTTTTTATTTCAATCACAAGATACCAATCTTCCTATTTGAACTCAAAATTCGTATTCGTGTTCGATTTATAATTTCTGAATCCTCAATTTAGGCTTTGTTCATGTGAAACTGATCTTAAATTTTCAGTGACAAATCAATTTGCCCAAAATTTAACTCTATTACGTACTCTTTATTGCACTAGGTTTGGTAACCTCAATATCGAAATTTGTGATACACTGCCATTGAATTCTCCATTCGATGCATTTGATTACAACACTAGCTTTACCAGTATAGTACTCACTTGTACAATCATAGTCCTTCGAATAACTCTATCTATTATTTCAGTCTCGTATTCATTTCTTTGAACTTAGTATTTACCTCAAAATTACATGATCTGTATATCTTATACACATTCAAAATATTTATGTACATATAATGTCTCCAACTTTCAAGTAATCACTATCGCAGTAAGTTTCAATTCATGTATTAAACAATCAGCCCACGAGGTTTGAATTGTCCCCATGCATATGAATTCACTTCATTTTGCTACGTTGGATCTTATCCTGATCTCTTATACAAACATCATTATACACTACAAAATCTCCAAATCCAAATGATATAATTAATATCGGTGTTATAATTCCTCAAAAACTTTCTTTACTTTCGTCACTCATATGATTTACTCATATGTGGGATTAACTTAAATGCATAAATTCCACCAAATAAGACCCTTGGATCATATTAGGGAACTTTAATATAACTTTTTACAATTTTAAAACAAAAACTAATGTTTTTAAAAGGAATTTCAATAATGATTTCAGAGAGTATGTTGAGAAACTAAGAGTTACAAACCTAAAATATAAGGGATGCTTCTTTACATGGAGTGACAAACAAAGTTCAAAATGGCATATTATCTTGATTATTTGCTTGCGAATGATGACTAGTTAAATAGATTCCTTGAACACAAAGCCAATTTCGTGAACCCTCTGTTTTTTGAAACATTCTCTTATAGCCATCCATAATTTTTCAACAAATTGTACGAGAAAATTTCCGTTCCATTTTAATAATTTTCTAGAAGAAGATGAAAATGTGTGAGCAAGTATGAGTTGAGTTCCTTTGGATTCAAAGAAATTTAGTATGGGAAGACTCATTGCCATAATTCTTTGGCTGTATGATTAATTTGTAGTGTTCACAGAAAACATAACAAATTTGTTATGCACTGTTTTATAATTATTGTTTTTAACTTTTGTTATTTTTTTAAATAGACCATTCCTTAAAAATTTTCGTTGACTTTGACGGCAAGTTAGTCTATTCCCCAAATTTGAAAAGAACAACAAATGCATAGAAACTAGGGAATTATCTCCATCTTACTGAAGTGAGATGAAAGCTGGAGAAGACGCACTGGCAAATGTTCCTGCTCAGGTGTTCCATCCTCATTGTTGGGATATCATAATAATGACAATGTAAGTTAGCGCCATCGATCAACAGTCTCGGAAAGTTCTATATGATAAAAGCAACAAATTCAGTCATCGTAGTATCATTTTCGTCGACATGATTGTGTGAAGATTAGAAAGGAATTGTCGTCAGCCATCTGGCTGGAGCATCTCTGTTACGTCTTCGAATTAAGGATGTTGATATTAATCATTTTTTATTTATCTAATGTTTGTCCTAGTCGTTACTCAAATTTGTAATACGAGAGATGTTATCAGCTGTATAATTATATATAAACTTCTCATACGGTTATTGTCAGGTATTTCTTTCGCTTTGGACAAAGTTATCAATAATCCTTTAAAGTCTTTTACACAACAGAATTTAATCCAATATTTACTCAAGGGATAAATTGCCCAAAAAAAAATTGTACTTTTTTTTATCAATAATAGAACCCCTTTTAAAATCTATATAAAAACAAAACTGTTCAAAACTAATTAAGAGTATTTAAGATAAATACGCCTTAAACACCTCCACTCAGCTTAAGAAAAGTTAAAAAAATATAAGCAATCAATTATGCTTTTTCTTACCCAATTCATCATTAATTCTTTGAGCTATACATAGTGTGAAACAAATATATTGTTGGTTCACGTTCTTGATAGTTGCAATCTTCTCTTATGTCCCAATTAATTACTGGGTTTACTGTTTTCTTCATCCATCAAAATATGTCATAAAAAGATTTGCTTTCTAGCACCAAAACCAAAACGGTCTTAATTAGATTTTATTATTAGATGTTAGACGCTAGAAACACATGAAAATGTGAGAAACATTAAGAACAACATAAATTGCTGGTGGTTTGGGTATCCTTCCTATTAAAATGCTGAATTTAGTCTTTCTTGCTGAGAGACTTTGGAGACTATTGTGTAATAGGTTAAATGGGTGCATTCTTATTTAATAAACAATCAGTATATATGGGACATCAAAATCGATCCTTGAGAGTTCATCTATCCTTATTCAAATTAATAGAGGTGATCAGAAATTCTTGCAAACACTCAATAGGTGATGGTAAAGCCATTTCCTTAGTGGTATGACAATTGGACCCCTTTTGGTCCACTACAGCCTTTCAATGATGCTACTGTTTTACACAACACTCTATCTTCCAACATTTCAGTGGCTGAAGCTCTAGCCATCATCGATATGTCAGTTTTACATCCATCATCTGCAATACGTTGTTTGCTACCAAATATTATACTTGATAATTCCAAATAGGATTCCATCTTATGGTTGCACACCCATTCCCGTAACTTCACTAATACATCCTATGGCTCTTTGCTTAGAAACACCAACCTTACTATTCCTTGGGATAAACTCACCTGGTATAAGCATCATTCCCCTCGCACCTTATTCACTCTATGGTTATTAATCAAGAGTCAGTCTTGCCACACTTGATAAAATAGCACATTACTCAAAGCAATTGGTGTATTTTATGTTTGTCAACCTCTGAAAACATTTAACACATACTTTTGGTGGATTTTGGAGGATAAGAATACTCTGGGCATAAAATGGCTAAATGTTTTCTTTCTTAAAGAAAAAAGCATATGGGCTATCCAACCGAAAGCTACATATTCCTTCTTTCTCAATCAGCTACTAAAGTTAAGGGATGGTATTCAACAGGAGACTTACTATATTATTAAAGATGGACGATTGGTATCCCCTTGATATGATAATTGGTCTAGTAGAGGTCCATTAATTCAGTAGGTGAATCCTTATAGAGCTTTCCCATTATTCCCACTAAAAACACGGATGATGACATTTATTGAGGGGAACTCGTGGAACTTTCCTAGAAGGCTATCTCATCTACAACCCAATTATCTCCCTACTCCTTAGGAATCTGACACATTCTTCTAGAAGGTATTTCTACCAAGCAACTGACTAATAGACTCATTAGTGACAACTAGTCTCGACACAAAACCAATGTTCCTTGGGCAGACACTATATGGACCAGTAATTTAACACCTAGGATCTCCTTCATCTTCTGGTTAGCCATTTAGAATAAGCTTTCCACGTCATTCTCTATAGCTTGAATCATGCTTGTACCTTTTCTTCGAATGCCCCTTCAACAAAACTATATGGGCATATGTCAATGCCTTATGTTCTTATACAGATCCAGGTTTGGATTTGGTTGATATTATAAATCGTATCTCTTCACTTTCAGCGTTTAGGAGACCAGTTCTTATTGTTGTCTTGAGAGTTTGCATTTATTCGCTTTGGAGAGAATGGAATCTTCAACGATTCCAGAACAAATCTTCTTCAAAAGAATGCTTGACCTCCTTGATCATATCTGAAATTCGTGAGATTATCTTATCAAAGAATCTCCAACTGACTTGCTGCTCCAATGTTTGCACAGTTTTAAGCCTTTAAAAGTAAGTTCATAGTTGATCTTCTCAAAGGCAGGCCTTTGGTAGTTGTCGCTGGTATTGTTATGGTATGCAGCGCTAATCTTTGGTAATGAGCATTTTTGAATGTAAGAAGCTTAATGACGCTACTGAACTCTATTAATTGTCTATGTTGTAGTAGCTTCCGTTGTTGATTTGTAGGATAAGGGCTTTTCCTTATTTTATGACTATGTATTTAACTCTCCTTTTCATTAATTCATTTTCCCATTAAAAAAAAACACATACTTTTGGTCTGTCAATATAGTAACTACATGTGGAAGAGAATTACTTACTATGCTATCTACTCAATCCACCTGCTTCTTGGTCAGAACTCATTGATCGGTGCTGTATGATCCAAATGAGAAAGGAAGGGGATCTTTGGCTATTCAAAGTTTCTTTTTCACACCTACTTACTGGTGGGATCTTTTGTGATATATATAACAACAAGGAAAAGTTGTTGCAAATCTTATTCTCTAAAATCAAGCAGTATATTTTTGTTTACAATGACTATCACTACTTCAGCTTTCAATGTCGGTAAATTAATTATATAAATCTCTTTATATCTCCTTTTTATTTTAGCATAATACTGTTAGAGGTGGTTTAATCTCTAATGCTATTATCTTATGACTACTTTTTGTAAACAATGACTTGTATATTAATACACTCTTTCTTTCTTTCAAACAAAAAAAGTTAATAAGAACAACATAAATAAAAGTGGTTAATGTGAGCTATGATAGTGTTTACTTTTATGTACCAATGCTATTTGACTACTTTTATTATAAATCTATTACTTACTAATTAGGTAAGTACATCAATCATTGTTAAGCAATATAATGGTAAGTAAGAGTCTAATCCTATGAAGAAGTAGTGGTAAATAGAAAGTCTAACAATATTAACTAATTTAAAGATAATAAATAGAAACATGATTTTTATGAAATTTTGAATAAATAAACATAAAATAACTACAGATAATATTGAAAATCAAAGAAAAGAAAAATAAGAAAATTGATTTTAGAAATAAGAAAATACTTAGATGAGTATTTCCCCTAATAGTATTTTTTGATTTTAGATTTAATTAATGAAAATTTCATATAATTTATAAACTAGAAGGACTTCCTATACACTAAAATTGCAATTTTTCTAGTTACAATAATCAACTTTATATTTGATTAACCGATACTCTTACTATTGCTAATAGCCCTTTAAATAGTTTCACCAAAACACCAGGAATATCATATAGGTATCCATTGAGCACCACATTCAACTCTTTATATTTAAGTGACAATCTACTCATAAGCAACCTCTCTTTGGTTGTTTATAGGTGACCTAAAGTTATATTTAGTTATTGATATGAATAAATCAATATTAAGATAATTAAATTAAACTAAATCAATCTATATAAAAATAAACACTAAAATTTTTCTGAACTAAACATAAACGAAGTCTTTAGCTAAAAAATCTATTCAAAACAATAAAATGAAAAGACAAAAAAGTAGAAAAAAAACATAGTAGAATTAATTTTAAATGAGGTACCTAATTCCATAAATAGCTTGATTTGCTAAGGTGATGTTTTGATCTTGACTTTCTTATAAAAAACAACTTAAAATCTATTTCTAAAAGGGGGAGAAGCCTTTCAATTTCTAACCCCAACTTTCAGAGAGAAAAAGATGAATCTAAGATGTATTTTCTTTAAAAGAAGGCTAATATACATTTTACTTTGCTTGGAATATGACCTCTATTGTAATCATGGTCTAGACTATAGGCCTCATTTCTTTTAGGTGATAAACACGATCCAGGCATGACCATTTCTCCATATTATAGATCTCACTACTTTTTGAAGATGAATACACCACCTCTAGTATAACCATGTCTCCTAAATACATATTGCACTATTTTCTCATTGAATTGCATATGGTTTCCTACACAGGTCACTTGCTACACTAATTCCTTTTAAAATATGCGTTGAAGACTATGTTTCTTCAAAAACTATGAATTTCTTAATATTTTTCTTGGAAATTTCTTGAATTATTAAATAAATCTCAGTGTCTAATTTTTATAATAAATTGAAAAGATAATTAAAATAAATCAAATAAGGTAATTTAACATTAAAATCAAGCAAAATACAAAATATTTGTCTTAAAAAAACAGACTCTTTCTTGAGGAAAGTTTTTATGACTTCTCTTAAGCTTTTTACACTTTTGCCCTTCAAAATTTCCTTTTTTGGAAAATCAACTTCCCTGACTATTTTGTTGCCTTCCTACTGCATACCATAGATGCTTCAATATGAGAGGTTTTTGTAGCATCCCGTCTCTCAAATGATTAAGAGATTTAAAGGGTTAGATTAGTCATATGAGTGTTGGAATATAGAAAAAAATTGGTACATCCATGGCATGATTTTATAATTGTGTTCAAATGCATAATATGAGCAGACATACATTAATTGTGAGTTAGACAAATGGAATTTAATGAACATATTCCAGAGTATGGAATTGAAGGTAATATGAGATATGAATATGTTTTTCCAATGCCTTGTACTTTGATTTACTAATGAGAAGAATTTATGGATTAGCATTAGCAACTTGGAATTAATTTTTATAATTGGGAGATTGATAATTAATATGCACATTTAGTCTTGCAAAATTACCAACTGAAAAGGATCATTGAGACATAAAAAATTAGGATAACTAAGCCTAAAATTGTGTGACATTTGACATAGTTAAATTGGCAAAAAATGAACTAGTAATTAATTGACAAATGGATCAATCATTGTGTGACAAATGGGCTGGCAAATTCATGAGAAGTGGCATTGATAAATGGACAAATGGCTGTTGTACTTAAATGACATGTGACCTAGTTTTAATTGTCACATATGGAAACATATATACTTGATACATGCTGAACATGCCTTTAGACATATGGCCATTCCATTAGATGACACCTAACACCTTAGGTGTAACATTCAGTAGAAGCAAACTTGGTTCAACCCTTTCTTCTTCTTTCTTCTCTTATACACACCACCGAAACTCTCTTCTTTCACCTCCCTAAGTTTGATTATGGTTATGCATTATTTTTGCACAAATAATCAATATTTTAGCCTCACAAAGTTAAGTAAAAGATCAGTTTGAAGTTGCCTGATTGTCCTAGATGAAATCCTTCCAAGTTCCACCTTAAATATGTGATGATTTTGCATGTTTGGAGTATTGATCTAGAGTGACTTTTGATCTGCGATTAGAGCTAATCAAGTAAGTAAAAGATTAGTGTTTATGGCATGTTATAATAGAGAATTGATGATGATGAATTAGGATGAAAATGTTGAGGTATACTGGAATTTGATAACTAGAATGCTTTCACTGATCATGCTTTAGTATTTTGATTATATCTTGATCTGTAGATTTCCAAATGAGATCATTATTGATTTATATTGAACTAGAAACATTTTGATACAATTTCTAAGAATAAATTTAATTTTAATTCTATCTTTAATGGTCTTGAAATTTAGCTTGAACTTGAGTTTTAGCTTAGGCTATAACGCTACTCCTGAAAGAAATCATGTCCTGTTGTTGTCAAATAAACTGTATTTATGTAAGTTGAATCAGACAAAGGTGTCACCATAAAAGTTGTAGCTTATTCTATTAGCTTTCAATTGGTATAACTTTTGTAATTTTTGGATATTAGAATTGAGAGATATGAGTTGTACAACTTGAATGCATGATCATACCCTAGCCAAAATTTCAAATCTACTCAGTCTGCAATATATTGAGCATAACTCATAGAATAATGGACCAAATTGTATGATCTTGGTGTCATTAGAAACCTAAGACACAGAGGAACAATTGTCTAAAAGAAAGCGTTAGAGAAATACACCATTTTCTTGTAATAATGATCATGTAAAGTAGACCTGAAAGTCTGTGTTAATAAGAAAGGTGGATAGTTAATGATTATATGAATTTTGACACATTTAGAGTATAATTGATCTTTGCATCAGTTTATTTAAGAAGTATACCCGCACTTATGTCATTGAACATGCATGTTATATGATACATTTATAAAAGTGCATATTCAGTTACATGAACAATGTGCTAACATGAAATTGTATTTGATTGTATATAGAAGAGAAAATAGAGTGATCACTTCTAGATATTGCCGGAACTTCATGGAAATAAGCATAAAGGGAGAAATTATGAGTAACCTAGACGATCTCACCTTATTATGTGTTTATTTTGAATTATGTTCTGAATATAAATTGATTGTACCAATTCTGGACAATAAAGGTCCGTGATTTCTGATTTATGAATGTGATACTGAAGTGTTCCTTGAATGCGAAATTTGGTGAAATTATGTTCTGAATGTGGATTGTTTGTACTAATTCTAGATATGAAGGTTCGAAGATTCTGACTCATGGATGTGATACTGAAGTGTTCCTTAAATGTGAATTGGGTGAAATAAATGTTTCTCAACATGTTTTTTGAATGCCGAACTAAGGTTTGATGATAAGTGAAAATGGGACTGTAATTGTGTTTGAATGGGATTGCTAATGGGAATGTTTGAAACAATGAATGATTGAATATGAATGTGATGCATTTCATACACGAATGCATGATGAGATAATGATAGTTGTGATATGATTAGCCTCTGAATATTAGCTTAAAGCTCCGAAATGTGGTACAGAGACAATGGCTCGATATGTATAATGAGCCCTGTATCCACAACGGGTAAGGGACAGTATCAATGAGCCTAGTATCCACAATGGGTATAGGACAGTTTAGACGCTCAGTTACAATAACGTAATAATTGAAAGTGGGTCATAGGAATATTGCATATATACTTATTGAGTGTGTTTGACTGATTGAATTATAATTTGGCCATATATTTGTCTGAAAATGGTTATGTGAAGTGAATGATATGTGGTACAATTTGCTAAAAGAAAGGATGTGAAATTAGCTTCTTATATGATTTGTTATGTGGTATGAATTGGGTGAACCATCGAGGATGGTTACATCACTGAGTTCGCAAAACTCACCAACATTGCATTTTGGCTTTTCAGGTGTAGAGAAGATATCCAATTAGTCCAATTGGAGTATAGTCACTGCTTTAAATATGAGCTAGTGGTCGGAATCAGTTTACACCTTCATTTATTTTCAGTCATTTTGTTTTAAACATTGTATTCTGTAACAATTGGGCAATGTACCTATGAATCGTACAGTGTAATGACATTTATGATTGAATATGTATGATAATGAAATGGGCCTAATGTTTACTAACTACTAAATATGTGTTTTTGTTTGAGAAAAATTTTGCAATGCTTCGATTTGTCTATTATAACGGGCCATCCTTGTAGAGCATGTTCTCAAATATAGTCGATACGTTCGAAAATATGCCCTATGAGAGTGGTGTGTTACATTTTGGTATCAGAACTCAGATTTAGTATCTTATATGGGTAATTTTTTCAAATGTGTCAAGATACATGCATCTAAAAAATGTCATAGCATCTAGTGGCAACTGATCCCTAATCTGAGGCACATTTACATAAGTCACATGCATGAACATCTATTAAGATTATGAACTATTAGGAATAATGAGAATAATGATGATTTGAGAAAATGGAAGAAAATGAAAATTTGCAGATATTCTGAAATAAGAGATGCTACATGGTTTGATTGTTAGACAAAGACTCAGTGCATTTGTATTTGTGGTTATATACTTTCGATTAGTATATATATATATATATATATATATCGAAATAATAATGATTCTTGCTATCGTTTGTCTAAGATTCCTATTCTTAGTTTTTACGTTTCTAGGTTTAGCATAACCTCCCTCTTTTCTTTTTTATAAGTATATATATATATATATAGAAATCAAAATGTATTATGAACTTGAAAGGTTGAACATGGAACTAACATGGTTGTTTGATTATTGAATTATGCATTTATGATTAAATTAGTGGATTGAGATCAAAAGTTCATGATGATTACATAACTTAAAAGTATTGAATGAAAAAAAGAGCATACTTGTGGAAGGTGAAATAAATGATAGTGATATATTTGTAGAAGTCTTTAAGATTAAGTTAATCAGTTATTTGTGAATGCATATATGATAATATGATTACCCTGGAAAATGATTTTACTGAGCATATCTATATTATATACTTAGATATGATATAGGGAGTGATTTATGATAGAGTGAATGCTCCTAAGTCATGGATTCTATAGTTAAATTCTGAGATGACTCAAAGTAGTACAATGGGAGCATGGAATTATGTGAGTGGAGAAGCAATTTTGAATGGTCATATACTCCTTGAATGTTATCCAGAATTAACTGAGATCAAAGTATCATTAGCTTAAGATAAAAGAAATTTTGTTGATTTCTTGAAAATAAATCTCTGGATAAGATGTAATAATCTTGATGGTATGTACTAAAGCATAAAAGTAGATGGACATGCCTAAAGCTTCATTAAGTTTTTAAGATAAAGAACATCCTGGTTATACGAGATATGATAGTAAATTGATTTTGTTATGGTAATTTATTTGAAAAGCAAAGATGAAAATGATTGATGGATAAGAATTATGTGAACAGTATAGATGATTGTGAAGAGAAATCTTATTTTGATGAAGACTTTCATTGAATTGTATTAAGTAGACCAAAAGTCACACAACTAGGAATGAATAATGAACGAATAAGAAATGAATAATAAAGTCAAATAGATATGAAATCAGGCATAAGAAAAATAAACATATGATAGAGAGTGCATGTGTTTTATCTGTTGTAAAGTATCCAATTACGTTATTGGATTTATGAATTTGAGATAATGTTAATGCTACTGAGAGAAGAACCTAGGTCCACACTATAATCTATACTATTACGTAGGAAGTTAAGATTGCAAATGATTTGAATGCGTGGAAAAGCTAGTAATAATGGTCAAACATCTAGATAAGTTGATAAGAAATATAAGGAAATCGAATGATAGGAGAAGATCATTCGAAAAATGAAGTTATTTTTGAGATTGAGAAAAATATGAGACAATATTACCCCATATGTTAAGTCCGTTAGTTAAGCATTTCGAGGATGAAATGTCTTAAAGAAGGGGGAACTGTAGCATCCCATCTTTTAAATGATTGAGAGATTTAAAGAGTTAGATTAATGATTCATATGAATGTTGGGATATAGAACAAAATTGGTACATCCATGACATGATTTTATAATTATGTTCAAATGAATAGTATGAGCATACACACATTAATTGTGAGTTAGACAAATGGCATTCAATGAACATATTCCGGAGTATGGAATTAAAGGTAATATGAGATATGAATATGTTTTTCCAATGCCTTGTACTTTGGTTTACTAATGACAAGAATTTCTGGATTAGCATTAGCAACTTGGAATTAATTTTTATAATTGGGAGATTGATAATTAATATGCACATTTAGTCTTGGAAAAATGCCAAGTGACAGGATTAATTGAGACATGAAAAATTAGGATGACTAGGCCTAAAATTGTGTGGCATTTGGAATAGTTAAATTGGTGACAAATGGACTAGTAATTAATTGACAAATGAATCAGTCATTGTGTAACAAATGGGTTGGTAAATTGATGAAAAATGGCATTGATATATGGAAAAATGGCTACTGTACTTAAATGACATGTGACTTAGCTTTAATGGTGACATATGGCAGCATATATACTTGAAACAAGTTGAACATGCCTTTAGTTATATGGCCATTCCATTAGATGACACCTAACACCTTATGTGTAACATTCAGCAGGGGCAAACTTGGTTCAACCCATTCTTGTTCTCTCTTCTCTCACACACACCACCGAAACTCTCTTCTTTCCCCTCCCTGAGTTTGCTTATGGTTATACCTAATTGTTGTACAAATAACCCATGTTTTAGCCTCACAAAATTAAGTAAAAGATTAGCTTGAAATTGCCTTATTGTCCTAACTGAAATCCTTCTAAGTTCCACCTTGAATGTGTGATGAGTCTGCACATTTAGAGTACTAATTTAGAGTGACTTTTGATATGAGATTAGAACTAAATAAGTAAGTAATAGAATAGTGTTTATAGCATGTTATAATCATAAAGGGAGCAATTGTGAGTAACCTAGATGGTCTCACCTTGTTATATGTTTGTTTTGAATTATGTTCTGAATATGGAATTGATTATACTGATTTTGGACAATAAAGGTTAGTGGTTTTTGACTTATAAATGTGATATTGAAGTATTCCTTGAATATGAAATTTGGTGAAGTTATGTTCTGAATGTGGATTGTTTATACTAATTTTGGACATGAAGGTTCGAAGATTCTGACTCATGAATGTGATATTGAAGTGTTCCTTGAATGTGAATTTCATTAAATAAATGTTTCTCAACATGTTTATTAAATGCTAGACTGAGGTTTGATGATAAATGGGAATGGGACTATTAATGTGTTTGAATGGGATTACGAATGGGAATGTTTGAAACAATGAATGATTGAATATGAATGTTATGCATTTCATACATGAATGCATGATCAAATGATGATAGTTGTGACATAAGTATCCTCCGAATATAAGCTTAAAGCTCCGAAATGTGGTATAGAGCTAAAGGCTTGATATATACAATAAGCCCTGTATCTGTAACATGTAAGGGACAGTATCAATGAGCCCAGTATCCACAATAGATAGGGATAGTTTAGGCACTTAGTCACAACAATGTAATAATTGAAAGTTGGTCCCACGAACATTAATATACACTTATTAAGTGTGTTTGACTAATTGAATTATAATGTGGCCATGTATTTGTATAAAAATAGGTATGTGAAGTGAATGATATATGGTGCAATTTGCTAAATGAAAAGGTTGGAAAGTAGCTTCTTATATGATTTGCTATGTGGTATGAATTAGGTGAACCATCGAGGATGGTTACATCACTGAGTTCACAAAACTCACCAACATTGCATTGTGGCTTTCAGGTGTAGAGAAGATATCCAATTAGGCCAATTGGAGTACAGTCACTGCTTTAAATATGAGCTAGTTTTCAGGATCAGTTTACACCTGCATTTATTTTTAGTCATTTTGTATTAAACATTGTATTTTGTAACAATTAAGCAATGTACCTATAAATTGTAAAGTGTAATGGCATTTATGATTGAATATGTATGATAATGAAATGGGCCTAATGTTTACTAACTACTAAATATATGTTTGTGTTTGAGAAAAATTTTACAATGCTTTGATTTGTTTGTTATAACTCGCCTTCCTCGTAGAGTATGTTTTCGAATATCATCGATATGTTCAAAAATATGCCCTATAAGAGTTGTGTATTACAGTTTTAGCCTCAATAAAGGGCCATTCGTTGTCCTTGCAACTTACTAAATAGGTAATTGGAGTATTATCTTCTCGAAATCTATGTTTAAAGGAGTTTCCTAAACTCACCTAAGAAGCTCATGGTGTTAATCTTGGATAATCTCTAACTAAAGCAAGTCTAGTTAAGAATGATAAGAATGGTGCTCCCTCTAATGCTTAAAAAGAAGAAAAAAAACAACCTAGTAGAGCCTAAAAGAATGATTGACTATCCAAAGCAATAAGGGAAAACTAAAACATTTCGAGGATATGATGATAGATGGTGTTCTCACTCCTCTTATAGAGCTACTTAAAGCAGGAGCTATTGTTTGGTCCATAGCCTTAGTTATAAGGTGGTATCGGCTTACATAGGGTGCTACCACATAATGCTCTAGAAAATTTGAAAAAAGGACAAGCAAGATAGCTTGCATTAAGCAAGCTAGATGGTGGAGGGTATATTTGTGGAGGGTCTATAAATAGACCTCCCTCCTTCTTTCCTTGAAAGGTTCTACAATGTATGCATATGTGGGTGATATATGGTCAGTTAAAAGAGAGAGTTTAAGTAGCCATTTGTGTGTTACAAAGATTATGAAAGAGTGATTTTTGGGATATTTTAGGGAAAAAGTTTTCTTGAAAGGGTGAGTGATAAAATAGTGAGGATATTATCTTAAGGATAATAAATTTGGGAAACATTTTGTGAATAAGTACCACTATTTTTGGTGTTATTTTCACCCTTTGTACCCACTAATTTTTCTTAGTGGAAGATTTATTTGGAGTCTGGCCCATGGACATAACTCAAATTAAAAGGTGAACTATGTGAAATTTCTATGTATTATTTCTTTACTTATTTTACCTATAGGATATAATTTGTTAACTTTTTCCCAACAAGTGGTATCAGAGCCAGGTTTGGTTTTATATCAAAGGATTTCTCATTAAAGATAGAGGCAAAAATAAGCAAGATGATTATCCTAAATGGCTTGAACTACCATATAAGGAAGAATAAAATGAAAGATGTTATGTTTGACACAAAAATGCATTTACCGATGTTTACCATAGTAAAACCCAAAAATAAATTGGATGAAGAGCGAGTGTTGGAGCATGAGCAGGAATACGGTTTTATTTGGTAATTTTTTTAAGATATGCGTATAACAATATCTGCAGAGAGACTCAAGCATGGACTTTATGGAAGAAGATTAAGGAGTTGTATAAATCAAAAATTGGTAATAATAAATTATTTTATCTGAGAAGATTAATGTAGATAAAATATTGAGAAGCTACCTCTGTGGCAGATCACTTGTATGAATTTCAAGGGTTCATGGATCAATTATTAGGAATTGGCCTAAAGTTTGATAATGAAGTGCTTGCCCTTTTCTTGCTTATCTCCCTACCATAATCTTAGGAGAATTTGAAGATTTCAGTTACCAATTCTATAGTTGATGGTGTTGTTAACATGGAATCTGTACAAAGTGGAATTTTAAATGAAGAAATGAGATAAAGATCATAGAGTTTCACCTTTTTAACACAGTTAGAAGTTCTCATCAAAAGTTTCAAGGGAGGAGAAAATCTAGATGTCTAAATTCCAAAGACAAGAGCAGAGGAAGATCAAATAAATATGCAAACATTGAGTGCCATCACTACAAAAAGTGTCATATAAAAATTTCTTTCTACAAGTTCAAAGAATAAAAAAGCAAAGGTAAGGAAGTCAAAAAAGATGATAGTAATGATGATGAAAACGCATCAATGACTACCACCATTGATGATTTCACATCGTTTCATATGGTAATGATGTGAATAGTGCATCCTGTGAGTTCAACTGGGTAGTTGATAGTGGTGTCACTATTCATGCCACACCGTATAAAGAACTCTTATCATCATATACACAAGGATATTTTGTTGTTATTAAAATGTGAAAGAGTGACTCGACCAAAATCACCAAAAAAGATGATATTTACTTGGAGACAGAAAATGACATGAGATTGTCTCTAAAAGGTGTTAGGCATGTTCTTGATCTTTGCCTAAATCTGATCTCTATTGGCATGCTTAATGATGAAGGTTTTTGCAACATTTTTCAAGATGGAAAATGGAAATTTACTAAAGGGTCTTTGGTAATCGCCAAAGGTAAGAAGCACTTAAAGTTGTATGTGACACAAGCAAAGCTCTCCAATGATGTTGTGAATCTAGTGGAGAAAGATGGTGCAATTAAATTATAGCACAAGAGACTTGGTAATATGAGCGAAAAGGGAATGACTCAGTTAGTGAAGAAGAAAGCGTTATTTGGAATTAACTAGGTGAATTTAAAGAAGTGCACTTATTGCCTTGTAGGAAAGCAAAATAGAGCTGCTTTTAAAAGTTCTCCTCCTTTTAGAATTAAGAATGTGTTGGATTTGTTACACACAGATTTATATAGGGTAATTCCAAAGTTAATAAGTGGTGTTCAATACTTTGTGACTTTTATTGATGACCATTCTAGGAAGATGTAGGAATACACCTTAAAGACTAAAGATCAACTGCTAGGGGTTTTCAAGCAATTATATGAATTAGTTGAAAGACGAATTAGGAAGAAGTTGAAATGCATTCCAACAGAAAATGGTGGAGAATACATTGGACCATTTGACTTTTTTGTAAAGAACGTGGTATTCAACATTAGATTACTTCTCTTAAGACACCTAGTTGAATAGATTAGTTGAAAAAATGAGCAGGACTTTAATGGAGGCAGTTAGATGTCTCATCTTACAAGAAAAGTTGCCCGAGAAATTTTGGGGTGAGGCTTTATTTAAAGTAGTACATGTACTAAATCGCTCTCACTGCATCCTTTTACAATCTGAGCAACTGAAGAAAATATGGTTAGGAAAGGACATTTCCTATGATCATATAAGGATATTCGACTACAAAGCTTATGTCCATATCCCTAAATATGAGAGATTCAAGTTTGATGTCATGACTCGCCAATGTATATTTATTCGTTATAGAAAAGATCAATTTAGCTATAAGTTTTATGATCTAGTCCAAAATAAGTTGATTCAAAGTCGTGATACTATATTTTTCAAAGATTAAACTATTAAAGATCTTAGCAAAGTGAAAAAGGATTTTCCAAGAACTTATAGTGACTTAGTGGACTTAGAGTGAATTCATATAAAAACATTGCCAAGAAAATTTGGAAATGAAGTTGAAAATTTCTAGCCAAACATAATTAACGGTGATGCTCCCATTCAAAATTAATTATATGAAGATTCTAATGAAGATGATGTTTATATTCAAGCACTAGCACCAGAGGCTGCTTAGATTCTAGTAAGGAGATCTACATAAGTAAGACGAGCCTATATTATATACTTAAGTGATTAGTACGTGTTACTTACTAATGGGGGAGAACCTAAGAATTTTTAAGAGGCTATGATAGATAAGCATAAGATGAAATGGGTTAAAGTCATACAAGATGAGATGAAGTCCTTACATGAGAATATAACTTTTGAGATAGTGAAGTTGCCAATAGGCAAGAAAGTTTTGAACAATAAGTGGGTGTTCAAGACCCAATCCTTATCCAATATTCAAAGTTAGATTGGTTTTTAAAGGATTTAACCATAGAAAAGTTATTGATTTTGACAAGATATTTTCACCAATTGTGAAAATGACATCCATCTATATAATGCTTGATTTAGCAGCAAGTCTAAATTTGGAAATCAAATAGTTGGATGTGAAGACAACCTTTCTTTATAGGGTTTTAGAAGAGGAGATATATATGGAGTATCCAGAGGGTTTTAAAAAGGGGACTTTGTATGTAGATTGATGAAAAACCTTTAGATTTTAAAACAAGCACCGAGATAGTGATATAAGAAGTTTGAGCAAGTTATAGGAGAGCAAGGCTATAAGAAAACTACTTCAAATCACTGTATTTTCGTTCAAAAATTCTTAGATGATGATTTCAATATGCTTTTGCTATATGTAGATGATATGTTGATTGTTGGCCAAAATATCACATAATTAACAGTTTGAAAAAACAGTTAAGCAAGTGTTTTCCAATGAAAGACTTAAGGCCAACAAAACAGATTCTTGGCTTAATGATTATCAGAGATATAGATGCCAAGAAATTATGGTTTTCACAAGATAACTACATTAAGAAAGTACATTAAAGGTTTAATATAGATAAAGCTATATCGGTTAGTTTTCCTCTTGCTAATCACTTTACATTGAGTACTAAGTAATTTCCTTCTATGGATTAAGAGAAGGAAGAGATGAGGAAAGCCCACTATGCTTCTACAGTTGAAATTTTGATGTATGCTATGGTATGTACATGACCATATATTGCTCACGCAGTTGGATCAGTGAGTAGGTTCCTTTTAAATCTTGGTAAGGAATATGGGGGTACAGTGAAGTGGATTCTCATATATTTATGTGGTACTTTGAAAATAGCTTATGTTTTGGAACTATCAAGCCTGTGTTATTTGGTTACATAGATGTAGACATGGCCAGTTATGTTTACTCAAGAAAATCTATTTTAGGATACCTAATTTTCTTTGCAGGGAAAGTTATGCCATGGCAATAGAAATTACAGAAATCTGTTGCTTTATCCACCACTTAGGAGGAATTTATTTCTATATCTGAAGCATGCAAAGAGCTAATATAAATGAAGAACTTCTTAGATGAATTTGGTTTTTAGCATGATAGATATCGACTATTTTTTGATAGTCAAAGTGTTATTCACATTGGAAAGAATTCTTCGTCCTATTTAAGATCAAAGCATATTGATGTGAGATATCACTGGATTGAGAGGTGTAAGAGAAGAAGCTATTAAAGCTTGAGAAAATTCATATGAATGAGGATGGATCACATGTGATGACAAAAATTCTACTAAGGGAAAAGTTTGAGTTTTGTCAATCATCTGCAAGAATGACAATAAACCTTATGTAGTCAGTAGGGGAGAATTGTAAGGTGATACCAACTTATATGGGATACCACCACATAACACTCTATAAAGATAGCTTGCATTGGCAAGCTATCAAGAACTTGCATTAAGCAAGCTAAGAAGTGGAGGGTCTATAAATAAACCCTCCCTTCCTTTTTCTTTAAAAGGGTGTATGATATATGCATATACAAGTGATATATAGTGAGTTAAAAGATAAGGTTTAGGTACTCATTTGTGTATTCCAAAGATTATGAGAGAGTGATTTTTGTGGTATTTTTATGAAATGTTTTCTTAAAAGGGTGAGTGATAAAATAGTGAGCATATTATCTTGGGGAACACTTTGTGTGTGAGTACCACTATTTTGTCATATCATTTTTCACGTTTGATACCTACTAATTTTTATTAGTGGAAGATATATTTAGAGTTTCGTCTATGGACATGTTCTAAATTAAAGGATGAACCATGTTAAATTTTTCCTATAGGATACAATTTGTTAAATTTTCCCCAACACTAGTAGGGTTCTTCTAGAATCCAGTGGCTCATATATGGGCAACAATAAGATGGAACAATAAAGGGATAGGGTAAATAATGCTAATGGAAGATGGAACTTTCTTATTTAAATTCAACTCTGAAAATTGTCTAAATGAGATATTAGAACAAGCCCCTTGGCAGGAGGCTAGCCTATGTTCATACATGAATGGAAGTTAAGTATTGAATGTGATAGAGGATATATTAATAACTTCCCTATTAGGATTAATTTCAACAATGTCCCCTTAAAATTCTAGAAAATTGAAGGACTAAACTTCCTAGGAAGCTCCCTTAGAAAGCCAATATGTACAGACTCTCGAACAACTAATATGGAGAGGATTTTCTTTGCAAAAATTTATGATGAAGGAAAGTATAATAATTCGGAGAAGATGGAGAAATGGTGAGGATTGACATTCCCATCACTTATCCTTGGAAGCCTAACAATGTTAACATAAAATGGAAAGCCACTGGGAAAATTTTTAAGACAAGAAGACATGATGAACGTTGGGACTAGACACCTCAGAAGATCTCATAAACTCTAATAAGTACGTGAATGAGTGGATGGAAACATAAACAATTAAATTGATTGAAGAAATGGAGGGGTCTCAAAATGCTACAAACCTAATTAATTCGTAGTTGGAGGGAAAGGAGAATGACATTCTTAAAACAAAATTAGAGAAATATTAAGTACCTAAGGAGAGTCCCTTGTATAATAAAGAAGTCAAGGATCTTCCCATAAATTCTAAAAGAAAATTAGCTAGAAGAAAAGGGGGAAAACTAACTAAAAGGGGATCAACCCCCTAATGGCAGTCCTTATATGAAAGGTTAGAGGGATGAATGACCCTTTTAAAAGGTCAAATGTGAAGGAGGTCCTTTTTGATAATAATCTTTGTATAGAGGGGATCCTTAAAACTAAAATAATTCTACCTTAAATATATAATGGACTTAAGTCTTTATAAGCTAAATGGAAGACCCTTTAAAACCACCTTTTTTATTATAATGGGAGGATTATATGCCTTTATAATTCAGACAAGGTAGATGTTGAAGTAACATATGAAAGTGACCAATTTATGTTCTTGAAATGTTAAATTGTTGGTCTGCATTCTATGTTTGAGATAACAGTGATCTATGCTTCTAATTTCTCATTCGAAAGGGAAAAGTTATAGGAAAACATCAAAGCTATTTAAGCAAGAACAATATATCCTTAGTTACTAGTAGGAGACTTTAATTGCACCCTATCTTCTTAGGATGCAGGAAGTATATAACTTGGGAACATGTGGAGAACTCTTTATTCTAGTCCGAAGTGTTAACTTAGTGGATCTGAACTTCATAGGTAGATCATTAACCAACTTTGGTTAAACTAATATCCATAGTCCTATGGACATTTAGGTGAACTACTCTTAGTCTTATCACTCTTACATACAAATTTAAAACCTCATACCTTTCAAAATTTCTAGAGCTCATTTCAAAATTTTGAATGGATTAACTCTTAGAAAGGATTTTTAATAAATAGTACTCACCTACTAAAATCACGAATTGATAGCTTACAAAGCTTTCTTGCTTATGAAAAAGCATAAACTTGTCAAACTAGCTCTGAAGAGTTTTACTAGAGATCAAAATAAAAGTGTTATTGAAAAAAATAAGAAATTGAGAGAGGCTCGAGAGAATTTCTATAAGTTTACCCATAACAATGCTAAAAGAGTAATAGAAACATAAAGGTTAAAGGACCATCAAGAAGCTCTTAATATGCACAAATTAATTTTAAAGAAAAAATCAAGGATTATCTAGTAAAGTAGGGAGATGCATACACGAAATTTTTTCACTCTTCCTTATTAAAAGGAAGAAATAAAATTGTAGAGCTCCAAGAAAACATGGGAAACACATTTATAAACAAAAGTAATCTGTTGAGTGAGTTTTACTTATAATAAAATGCTTAATATCCCTAAGAATACAAATCGTAAACTTGTAGTATCAAAAGTGTTGATCCCTGAGGAAATAGTTAAAACTAAATGAACCTCACTTTTTCTAAGGTATTAGAACATGGATTTAGTGAAGTTAAATAAAAAACTAAAGCAATTAAATATAATAAAGTAAATAATCAAATCACAATTGAGTTACCATAATTATGTAAGGCAATAATCAAATAACAATTGAGCTACCATAATTATGTAAGGTTGTTGAAGGATGAAGCGCATAACTTATTCTTTCGGTTTTTTGTTCACTTAACCACTATCGATTCAATTAGGTGTTGATCTTAGATTTTCTAAGGGATTAATTACTCTCTTATAAAACCTAATCCATTAACCCTAATTGATTATGAAATTCCAGATTTAACCTTTAGATTCTTAAAAAATTCCTAACATTTTCAACTAGTTTTGAAGTGATTTATTGAATAATTGAGTTCTCACATAAGATCTCTCTTCATATGATTATTAATCTGATAGTTGCAAGTCTTATTACATTGCCAAATCTTGTTGCATAACCTAATATGATTACTTTTGACTCACTCTTTCGATCTATTATAGAAGTATTGACATACACAAATATCACCACGCCATAATATTGTATTGAATTCAATAATAATCAAGTCACAAAACAACTTAACAAAAAGTCCTAGTCCAGAAATTTAGAATATCATAAATGTAAATAAAATCTTCAAATCATGTTTACAAGTCAAGTTTAATTATAATAATGAAAGGGGAGAAAGAAAATTTTTATTTAGAATTAAATATAGAAATATAGAATTTTCTATTATTCTTCTTACTCCTTGTATGGTCCAATTTAGTAAGATGGTGGTTACATTTTTTGTGTCTTTCACGTTTTTAAATAGTATTTTAGGGTCCTAAGGTTGTTTCTGGGGTTTCCTCACTCAATTTGGTTCCAAAAAACCTCAAAAATGTTAAAAGACCGAAGAAGCTCATGTGCTAGAAAAACTAAAATTCATTGGAATTGTTCTACGGTAGATCCATGTAAAAAACTATGCATCACTAAAATTACTGAAAGTTATGAATTTTCATGGCCTAAGAGATGTGCACAGTATGAAGTATGACTATGCATCTCTTTTGTGCTTTGAATCTTTATTTTGTACTACATTTTCATCTGAATTCTTCTCCTTTCTTCAATTTCTTATTTCCATACCCTCACAAAAACATCAAATGCCTAATGAAACATAAAATTAAGATCTAATTCTTATTGTGAACTAAACAAACACTTGTAATACATAAAAACACTCACATTAACACAGTTCTAAACTTATACATATGATAATCATCTAATAAACACCTAAAAACACACTAAAATACCTACCAAAACATGGTATAAACTACACCTTTGAACATCCCCACACTTGAAATTTTGCTTGTCCTGAAGCATAAACAAAACACAAACCAAACGTAAACACATGCATTCATGCATCATTTAATAATGAGAAAATGATATCCAACTCTATAGAATCAATTTAACACAAAAATCAATCATTAAGTTCAGCCGACAATTAATCTATGCATTTCTTGATTAAGCACATTAAATTGGACATACATACTATTAAACAATTAACATCATATTCGTTCACCTATAACACTTTTACACATACATTTATAATTAGTAATCAATTAAAATTGTAACTATCACTGGGTATCCTTTTATGAAATTTTTTTCTATTTTCGAGGGTCAGTAGGATTTATTTATCAAAATACCACTTTTTAATTTTCTTTAATGTTAACCTAGTTTTTTGACACAAAGGTAAGAAATTTGTCATGAATGTTCCCCCAGTTCGTCAACTAGGCCACATTTTTATTATTGAGCTTGGTTGTAATGTCATTCTAGCTTTTTGACACGGAGACAAACATTTTAACGTGAATGCCCTCAGTTACTCAACTATATCACATTCTTAGTTGGTCAATAGATCTATTTGTAACCCAATATTTGTTTCAAGAAGGCAAACATAATATTTATTTATTTAACATACTTTTTTTATTCACATAGCCTATCTCATTTCTTTTTATTCATTCATCCTCATGAAAGGTTATTAATAATGGTAACTCATTCAATTGACTTATAATTATAAATGTATAAAGCAAATTTTATAAAGTGACTATACCTTAAACATAAAATTCACAAATTAATATGCCTTTACAAATTAAATGACCATGTTCAAAGCTAAACTAATTTCATCAAATTATTGCCATTGACAAATTTACAATATTCACACATATGCAACATCTATTCACATAATGTCAACCGAATCAAAACTATGACAATATGATGTGGAATAGTCACACACATGATATGCCAATGCACAATCCTCCCTACGCTTAGACAACACATTGTCCTCAATGTGAGAAAAATAAAGGAAACATAAAAGAAAATAACAAGAAAAGAAATAACAAAAATAAAAGGAACAACATGGAACTTATTAAGGAGACTGAGGTGGTGACGATGTGCTTGATGAAATTTGGAGACCTTTCATACAATAAAATTCAATCACTTCACTCCCTACAAAAGTAAACATTAAAAAAAAGTAACAAGGTACCAATAGACTAAATCGAAAATAAAAATTAAAAATGATCTTAATTCTTAGGTTGTATCTAAAGTAATGCTTAGTTAACATCATTAGTTTGACTTGTTCTTCCTTCTATACTAAACTTGGGTATATTATAAGTGGCTTGCATCCACCTGTGTCAACCAGTTTCATTTGGTAACCTATAAATAAGCTACAAAATGCAAGATAATAAAAAAAGACATAATTAATCAAATTAAACAATCCAAGTAAATTAACTAATGTCCTATTCCATAACAAATTGTCAATAAATTAGAGAATGATGAAACTACTTGAATTGTTAATGAACTCCAACAGTTTGTATTGTGGGAGGGTGACCTGCTACTCTTCTTCCTCATTCACCTTTGTCCCGTCTTCTTTATTTGCTTTATGAATAAAAACTTCCATATAATTTTCATCCTCTTTATCCTTTGTCATCTATTCTTCATTCTCTTCGTCTTCCTTGAAAGATTTGACTACATCAATTATCATGAATGAGCTGACCTCTTTAGGATTCTTTATTAACTTATTCGTATTGAATTTCACTTATTCATCACCAATTCAAAGGATGAGGCTGGCTTCATGGAAATTTACGAAAGTTTTCTGGTTTTAGAAATTGTATGCCATGAATTAGTGGAAAATTTTGATCCTCTTTAAATTCTTACACAATGAAATCCAGAAGAATGATAATATTTTCCAATTTCATAGGCACATCTTCCACCAAGCCAAGTGATTTCTTTATTGATTGGTCTACCAATTAAATACATGGATAAACATTGTCTTTACGTTACCTAGCCACAGTTTCCTAAAAAATGATAAAGGCATAAGGTTTATACTTATGCCTGAATCACATAAAAATTTAAAAATCTCTAAATTACCAACTATATAAGGTATTATAAAGATTCCTAGATCTGTTAATTATGAGGGCATATGATTGTAATTAAGGAGTTGTAAATTTCTATCATGGCTACAGTTTGACTATCATCCCAAGTCTTCTTATCAGATAATATTTCTTTGAGGAACTTTGAGTCTGTGGGTATAATGTTTATAGCTTCCACAAAGGATCAGGTAATTTACAATTTCTTCAGCTTTTCTATAAACTTTGCAAACTGTGTATCCAATTCATTATTCTGAAGTCTTTGTGGGAATTGTATCTTTTATGGGTAAGGCGGAGGAGGAACATAGGGAAGGTCCTTGTTCTTTTCTTCATCTTTTTTGTTCTTTTCCTGGTCTTCTACAGGGTGCATTTAATTTTTAATACTTGCTGATTGTTCTAGCTATTTACTACTCCTAAATGTGATACCCTTAAATTGGTCTCTTAGATTTACATCCATATTGGTTAGAAAGCTTTCCACACTTCTTATAGAGAATTCATTAGCAAGCTAACCCATTTGAACCTCTAGGTTGTAAATAGAAGAGGCATGATCTTCTAGTACTTGCTCAAATTTCCCATCTAACCTCTTCTGGATATCATCCATGCTTATAATCTTGTCTAATTCTGAATCCTATGAATTGGACTCATCTTGCTAAAATCCTAGTTGGCTTTAAATTCCTACTTGAATCCTTGCATTGTTAGACCTAAAGAAATATGGGTTGTTCGGCCACCCTGAATTGTTCATGTTTTAATAAGGAATGTTACTTCCTAGATAATATTTTGCACCCATGATGTTAGATTGCTATACATTGTTTTTTTCCACTAGCAAGCAGTCAGTTGTGATATGACTCTTTTGTTCATATAAGTCGCATCTATATTGAACTGCTTTAAATGGAGAGAAAGAGGTTACTGTTAGCCTGTTTAATTCTTTGGCAAGGTTGTCAATTTTATCCTACAATGTTTTCATTGAATCTACCTCAATGATTCCTTTTAGATTTGGGAAGGTTGACAATTGTCTACTTCATCCCGATATCCAAAGACAACTATTGCTTTCCATCTCTTCTAATGATTTACAACTTATTTAATTCAAATATATGTCAGTGTATGATTAAACTACCATATTCGTATGTAGATTTTTTCTGTTGTATTTGTAGTCCCTGAAGATGGATGGTTGAGACAGGAAATTAGATATAATTTATGAGAAAAATTTATATATCTAGAATAAATGGAATTATCTTAGTGGAGATGTTAAAAGGGTATTAAAAAACTGATATATTTTGTTATGGGGACCTTTAGAGGTTGCTTGTAAAAGATGTTAAAAGGTTCAAAGTAAAAAAAATTCTTATATAGGGTATTAGGTAGTAATCTAAAAATGATTTGATGTAGGGATAACCAATAAGTTTGTAAGATGAAAAAATGCTAGATTATTCTAAAACATAATATGATAAAGACATATACTAATTATGGATCCAATTTGTAGATTTAGACCAAATACTAGTATTAAAGATGATATTGAATGGTTTTAATCAGTTTTTTCTACTAAGGGTACTACTAGAATTGTCTATAATAGGATCAAATAGTGAAAGTATATTGTAAGGTAAAAATGGCAACATTTTTTAGGCTAATATTGGAATTTCACAAGATAATAATAAAGATAGTCCCTGCCAATGTCTCTCAGTCCACTATCATACAATCTCTTACTGAAGATGCAACAAGTCACATAGGAAGAAGTTGTAGGATAAGTGACATTGAATTTGATCCAAATGAGGTAGAAGAGAATGTATTTGTTGATATAAAGACCATTAAGGAAGAGTTTGGTTCAAATTTGAAAGGCGAAGAGTTAACAATATCTAGGGATTTAACTTTTTTAAAATGGGATAACTAAACAAAAAGAAAAAAAATATTTTCAACATATATAATAATAAAGGGAACAGCAAAAGAAAAGGTTTGACCAGGTGATGTAGATAATGGTAATATGTTTGATGTTAATGTACAAGATGCAAATATGACAAATTATTGAGTTATATGACAACTTAAATTTTGAAGAGTAAGGTGGTTTAGATGTTGATGATGAGCTAAGACATATTCAACTTTTATAAGAAAAAGATTGAAAAAGAGCTTGGTTTGCTATTTGATGATTCTAATCAAATTAAGAAAGCATTTGACAAGCTTATTATTAAGAAAATAAAGGGTGTTATATTTAAGAAGAACCCTAAAAAATTGTTAGAGCTAAATATGTAAGTAAGTAATATATTGGCACAATTTATATCAACTTCCTGAGAGATATCAACAATATTGTAGGTAATTGTTTACTTTATATTTACTATTAAGTGCATTATCTATACTCTGTCATGTTAGTATATATTTTTGATTAGAGAAAGAAGAATTATAAAGGACTCAAATTGGCAAGACTATTATGTCAACGTTTCAGGTCCTTAAATGCACCTGAGTTATTTTTTAATGAGTTGGAAAAGGAATAAAAAATACTCACAGAGAGTTAATAAGAATTTTAATAATTTCAATAATATATTTCACCACTTTATTTAAGTGTGATATAAGAAAATAATCTTTATAAAGCTTTTATTATAGGAGTTGAAACAAAAAATATTATCATAATACTTAAAGAAATTAGAGTGCATATGATGGAGAGATTATTTAAGAATAAACATATGACCAGTAAGTAAATATGTGGCATTTGGTCCATGAATAAAGTCTACATTCAAAAGTAATAAAGAGTTAAGTGCTGATTGTGAACTGGAATTAAATAGAGTTAGGGAAATGGAAGTAGTACATACAAAAGTTAAGTGTGTTGTATAATTAAGATATATGACATACAACAACATAAATTGAGATGTGTTAAGAATCTGATGTCTATATATCGTTGTTACCTAGGCTTCACAAAAAAGTTTGAACTCGACTGATCTAGTCCAAAGTTAACAGATTTGATTATGTTAATCAAGTTTTAGGTGGGACTTTATTTCTTTTATTTTTAAGCTTTATATCAATCTCAAACTTCTATGTCTTGACATTGTTGAGAATCCAAATCTGACTTGTAAATAAAATAATGTCATTTTATTTATGCTATAAAACAATATCATTTCATGATTGAATAATGTATATCTCCTTTATAACGTTTCCTAAGGCCTTTACATCACCTAGTCACCCAGCTTCCCTCCATTTTCCACTTTGTTCTCACCTAGCCCCAATGCCTTAGCGATTGCATCTCATTATATCCACTCTCTTTCTTCTTGTTTTCCTCTTTTGTAACTAAGATGAATTATTTGATATATTAATAAATATTTGTCTTTAATATTTAACTAATCACATAATTTACATTCTAGTTCATTTAGGTTTTGTAGCCTGAATTCAGTTTATATGAGCAACCTTTATGATTTAGTCACCATGTTCTAATCGTTTCTTTTTTCCCCTTCTTTTTCTGCTTATATCTTCTACTTTCATTATTTTATCGAAATTGTTTTGAAAGTTTTTATTTTATTTGTCTCATATTGTTATGAATGATTATCAATTTTCTGGGTTTTAGGTTATATATAGTTCATTCCTTTCGCAAATTCTATTAACATGTGTGACTGAAACTAGAATAAATTTCCACAAGGTAGGATGGGGTCACGTGCCTGGATCAATTGAGGACTTTCAATATTTTTATCAGAATGCATGAAGGGATTCGAAACTCTCAATTTTATTTATGTAACTAGTGACATAACGTACGTTGAAGTAGAAAAACATAATATAAAGAAAGTAAGCAATATTGTGTTCCTTTTAACAAACAAAGTTATAACAAATAGTACCACTCATTTAACTCTTTTTGATAATTAGGAATTGGAATGTGAAATATTGTAACATTAAAATGTTTATAGCAACATGGAAGTGACATGAAATGAAACAAAGATAAAATAAAAACATGAAAAAGCGTATCTCTTAACCTTATTGAGAATATATGTTGCCTTCTTTTCTGAAATGGGAACTTTATACAATTTTTTTACAAACAATATTGGATTTTTTATATGAGAGATGTACATGCTTTTATCTTTGTTTCTAACTTTAGAATATTTTACTTGACTTATGTAAATAATAGATACTCATTGCTTATGTTAATACTTGATCCCTTTGTTGCTTTGTTTAAAAAAGGAAAATGAGCTATATTGCTTATATTGCATTTTCATCTGTTTAAGGAATTACATGAATGAATATGTATTAGATACTTTGAATATTTTCATAAATTACCAATTTAATTAATTTAGTGTTTTAGTCTCATTTTATTTGTATAATAGCTTAATCTTTATTTTTGAATTTTTTCTTTGGAATATACCTTATTTAGGATGTGATTAAGAGGGAATAGTTGAGCTTTGCAATGTCATCTAGCCATTTACCTATTAGTCTTTTGTTTGAATTCTAATTTCAAGAAACAATTTATTTACAATTCAATATATAAATATTTTAAGAATATCACAAATATAGAAATATAACTAGCTTATATTGTTTATACATAACGACAATGTGAACCTATTGATGTCATCCCAAATTGTGCAATTTATCTCTTATTTCATTCATGTAGTTATGAAAGGCGGTAAATTGTACCATAGTTGGAATGTTACTTGTTCATAAAAGTACATGTATGATAAGTGTTAAAAACTGTGAGATGATTGAAAATTGCATTTGATTTGAATTTTGGTTTAATGGATCCTACTTAGTGAATTAGAATTAATTGATACCATTAGAGAATTGTGGTACTAAAATGTACATTTGGACTAAGAAAATTTTCAAGTGGGTACATAAGTTGGTACATGAAAATTGAAATGATTAAGCCTATGAGTTAATGAGATTTGGCATAGTTGATGCATTGACAAATGGCATAGTTAGGAAATTGATAAGTGGTAGCAATAAGTGAGAGACAAATGGCCTAATATACTGGTGACAATTGATAACTCCAATATAGGATAAATGAAGGACATGTATAGTGACATATGTTTTTACAATTTGATGACACCTAGCATTGGATGAGGCAAGTGTCTCCTGGAGAAATTTATGTTTTGCTCATTCTTCCTTATCTCACACTCTCTCCATCGAAACTCTCTCATTTCCTCTCAACTTCTAGAGTTTTTTCTTAATCTTAAGTCATCAACACTTAAGGATCTTTGTAAGTTACTGCATCAAGAATGCTACTTTATACTACCTTCTATGTTGTTATCGTATTAGTTTTAAGATCATCTTACATTTTTCTTGATTTTGGAAGTGTGTTGGTTGCATGAAAGGCTGGATTACTTAGTTATTTAAAGAAGAAACTTGAAGTTAATGATGTAAGGGAATTCTAAACTTGATAGCTTATTGAGTTATGATTTAGATGATGTTTTAAATGAATAGAATGTGTACTGAATTGATGATGAATTAAGGTCTGGAACATGATAGTGGTTAATAGATTTTGTCTTAAATTTTTATGCATGAAAGATCATGGATTGTGAGATGTTTAATGAATGATTTTTTAATTGGTTTGGACATGAATTTGATGTGGAATTGAGGCATGAATAAGGTGGAATTGATGAACTATGGTGAAGGGGTATTAAAGGTGTATGAAGGAGTAAAGTTTTGGAACTAGTTTGAAGGTTGTGGATAAGTGAACCGAATGAACATGGGACATATTCCTATGGTTGTGGAAAAGGGTTAGGAAGGTGAAAAACTTGGTTTTGAGCAATTATTGACATATATAAGGTTAGGACATTCAATAATGGTTTAATTAAACTTAATTAAGGTTAAAAATGAACCTAAAAGATTTTAGATTAATTAAGTAATAGTTCATTTGGTTATGGATTGTTAGTTGAGGTAATTACTTAAGAAATGTGTGGTTAGTGAATAATGTGTATTTATGGTGTGTTCAAGGATGAATGAGTCCTTATGAATACAAATGTGTTTCGAATGAGTTATATGAAGTGAATTGATTATAATTCTTTTATAAATTTCAAATTTATGTAATTATATGAAATATGCAAACACATAAGGTATTTAATAGTACATTATTGCATATGTTTATGCTCATAAGGTATGTTAAGTTTGTTTAGACGTGCATGTGTGTGTTCAATTTGAGGGAAAAAGGAATAAAGTCATATATTGCATAACATTTTTTGTATTAGATTATGAAATTTGAAATGGTTTGTTCCAGCCATAGGTAAATAGGCATGCCTAGAAGGTTCTACAGCTGCTCCTACGACTAAATACTAAGGCGTCTTCTGTAACTAGACATTAAGGTGTCGTCTGTGCTAAACACTTTGGTGTCTTATAAATTTAGACATTTATGTGTCTTTTGTTTTAGAGATTTAAGTCTCTTCTATTTTAGAAATCAATCATGGTATCTTTTGTTCTGGTCCCGTTACTTGCTTCTATAAAAAGGATTAGCAGCCTAACTTATTTAGTGTTCTGATACATGTTCAGTTTTGATATAAACAAATTCGATTTTGATATAAAACAAGTTATGTTCTGATAAAAGATAAGCTTTAATCTGATACAAAACAAGTCCTATTATGACATAAGTCATACCTTGATCTGAAAGGATTGTATCCTATTTTGATTCTTGTACAATCTATTTTTTTATTTATGAGTTTTGTTTTGATGCTAGAATGCTCTAAATCTATATCCATCAAATTATATATTGAAGCATAATGTTTAGATTATGAATTGTCATGATACAGTGCATGTGAATGCTAGAAAACTGTTAGAAATAGTCGCTAGTTAATATCTTGTTTAGATATTCCCCACTAAGCTATATTTTTAGCATGGTGATTTTACCTTCGTGTAGGTTCTGATAATAAGGTTAAAAACTGGGATAAGGACTCCCAAGTGGCTAGTGAAGAATGTGTTATGTTTAGAATTTGATTTATTTTAAAATATGTATGTTCAAGTTTTTAAGTTTTATCTGACAATATGAGACATTTTTATTTTGTTTAATAGTTTGGAATAACCTTATTATAGGATGGATTATGTTTTAGGAATGTATTTTAATATGTTCATTACATATGATGTTTGATATGTATTGTATGTTTGCTTGAGTTTTTGGGAATGCATGTAATGAATGTTTAGTATGTTTTAGAATATTTTGGTTCTTTTTTGTATGGCATTTGTATATCCTCCTAGGGGGTATGCGGGTGTTAGATCATTCGGAATTAGAGCATGGTTTAGGTGATTGTGGTGTACCCAAAGCTTAACTATTGCTTATACTTGGATATAAGAGTTATGTTTCTCCTAATGGGGTTTATCTCATGTTTTGGTTATAGAATTAAATATGTAAATATCTCATAAAGCTATTGATGAGGTTACTGAGAGTAATAATCTTGAGCGATCTTATCCATTTATATCGAGACCCTCTAGGGGCAATCAAGGTGAAGCTAAAATACCACCGCCTCCACTTCCAGCTCAAGGGGAGGCTTTGGTTAAGCTATCGCAAGACATGATAACTTTGTTACATCGTATGATCGCATCCAAGGCTTTGATTGATTAGTTACAGAAGTATAGAGTTGAGGAATTTATTCGAATATCACTAGAGGAATCTAAATAGGTGAAATTCTAGTTGGAGAAGGTGAAAAGGGTGCCAGATGAAATTAGTTGTCCACTAGATTAAATGGTGCATTGTTTTATCTCTCTTATTCAGGGAGCAGCCCATGAATGGTGGAAGTTTGTTATGAGATATCCTCAATTACTAGAAGCTTTTGACTTGGGTTTTCTCAAGAATTTAAAGCCAAGTATGTGACGAAAGCTTATAGAAAGGAGAAGTAGAAGCAGTTTCTAAAACTGAAGTAGAGAAATCTGCCTATTGTTGAGTCCGGTAGAGAATTCGATCAACTTAACAAGTATGCCCTTAAACATGTACTTACTGAGAAGTTCCAGTGTCATCAGTTTCAAGATGGTTCAAATGGTTCTATCAAAGAACATTTGGAAGCATTCACTTTCTTACAGTAAGTGAGTTACCATCAACTTGTGCAAGTTGCTATTAAGATAGAGAAGTATGAGATGGTTAGAAAAGAAAGGTCTTAGTAAAGGGGCTTTACTAGAGGAGGTCAGTCCTCGGGAAAACGGAGTCATGAAGGTGTTTCCTCTACACCAGAATTTACTTAGAGATTTGTAGCTCGAGGAAAGCATCAAAACTTTTCCTCATTGACTACTTCTTGTAGGGGTTCCTCTAGGGACAAGGTTTTGGTATTCCGTAGTACCCTCGTTACTCCAAATACCATCAGGGTACTTGTTGGAAGGCTATGGGTGCATGTTTTCGATGCGGCAAAATTAAGCATCAGATAGCCAATTTCGCTATGAGACAGTCCCATATGTCATAACCTAGTAGGGAGCTCTATCATGCATCTGCTGGAAACAAAGGATGAGGTAGAGTTCATCGAGGATCTATTCAGGTTAGACCTAATTCGAATACATATTTAAAAAATATTGATCGACTTGCTATAACTTCTACTCTAGCTTAAGCTTATGCTTTAAAAGCCTGTGAGGATCAGGATGCACTAGAGATTATTACGGGTACTGTTTCTCTTTTTAACTCTAAAATGCATGCTTTGATTGATCCTGGATCCACTCAGTCTTATATTTGTAATAGAGAAATGTTTGATAAAGAGATGCTTGTAGATCAATTAGACTATGACATTCATATGACTAGTCCTTTGGGTAGTAGTGTATCGGTTAATCAGGTTTATAGGAACAATATTGTTATGATCCAAGGAAATAACTATGTTGTAGATCTGATTAGATCACCTTTTCATGAATTTGATTTAATTTTAGGTATGGATTGGTTATCAAAGCATCAAGCGGAGGTTGACTGTAGTGTTAAGATAGTTGTGCTTAGGAAACCTGATCGACCTGAAATAACATTGCATGGCATCCACACTAGTTCTCTAACTAATATGGTATTTTCTATTCAAGCTTAAAAATTCCTTAGGAAGGGATGTGATGCTTATCTAGCTTTTATAATTGATTATAAGAAAGAGAGTGTTAAAATGCAAGATATTCTAACGGAGAATGAATTTCTAGATGTGTTTCCTGAAGAGATACTAGGACTCTCTCCTGAAAGGGAAGTGGAGTTATCTATTGAAGTTATGCTTGGCACTACTCCTATATCTAGATAACCTTACAAGATGGCTCCCATAGAATTGAAGGAGTTGAAAGTACAGTTGTAAGAGCTTCTAGATAAGGGGTTCATTTGACCTAGTATCTCACCCTGGGGAGCACCAGTTATGTTTGTTAAGAAGAAAGATGGTATACTTTAGATGTGTATCGATTATAGGTAACTAAATAGAGTCACAATAAAGAATAAGTATCCATTTCCAAGGATAGAAGATATGTTTGATCAATTGAAAGATACAAGATTATTTTCAAAGATAGATCTATGATCAGGATACTATCAATTTAAGGTGAAGGATGTGGATGTTTCGAAGACTACATTCAGGACCTATTATAGACATTATGAACTCTTAGTAATGCCATTCAGGTTAATTAATGCTCCTGCTGGATTCATGGATTGGATGAATAGAGTGTTTAGACCCTACTTAGACCAGTTTGTTATGGTGTTTATAGAGGATATCCTAGTTTATTCCAAGAATGAACATGATCATGTTTAGAATCACCGGATTATGTTACAAACTCTGTCAGAAAAATAATTGTATGCCAAACTAAGCAAGTGTGATTTTTGTCTTTGGGAAGTATCTTTTCTAAGACATGTTGTTTCTTCTTAAGGGATTAGGGTTGATCCTAGTATGTTTAAAGCAATTATTAACTGGAAACTGCCATAGAATGTAACAAAAGTAAGAATTTTTCTAGGTTTGGTGGGTTACTATCACCAATTTTGGTGATAGCATCTCTTTTGAATAAATTGCTACGAAAAGGAGTGAAGTATGAATGGTCTAATAAATTTCAAACTAGCTTTGATCAACAAAAAAGAATGCCTACTAAAGCTCCTGTATTGGCTCAACCCATTTCTAGTAAGGATTATATTGTGTATAATGGTGCATTTAGAAATAGTTTGGGTTATGTTTTGATGTAGGATGGAAAAGTAATTGCATATGCTTCGAAGCGATTAAAACCTCACGAACAAAACTACCTTACACATGATCTTGAGCTTGCAACAATAGTGTTTGCTTTGAAAATTTAGGGACATTACTTATATGGTGAAAAGTGTAGGATTTTTACTAATCATAAAAGTCTAAAGTATCTGCTTACTTAAATTGAATTTAATTTGAGATAATTATGTTGATTGGAACTGTATAAAGATTATGACTGTATTGTGGATTACCATCCAAGTAAGGCTAATGTTGTGGCTAATGCCTTATGATGGGAGACCATTTTGACTTTTTCAGAGTAACATGGTGAATGAGGACTTGTATCTCATGGAGCTTTAACATCTTAGTTGAAAGCTAGGCCTTCCTTGAAGCAAGAGATTAGTGATGCTCAAAGAGTTAATGATAAGTTGCAACAACTTATCTTGGCAACTCGGGAAGGCAAACATCCTGATTTTTTTTTATGAAAGGAGATGGTGTTTTGTATTATAAAGATCGATTGTGTGTGCCATAAAATGATGAATTGAAGAGAAATTTATTGTTTGAGGCCCATAATATTATCTTTACTACGTATCTTGTGGAAATAAAATGTATCAAGATCTGAAGTAGCATTACTGGTGGTCAGGTATGAAACGTAATGTTGTTGATTATATGTCCAAATGTTTGACATGTGAACAAGTTAAAACTGAGCATGAGGTTCCGTTTGATTTGTTATATCTTATTTTGATTTCTCAATGGAAATGGGATAACATTACCATGGGTTTCATCACTGGACTCCCTCTTATTTAAATGTCATGGGTGATTATGGATAAGTTCACTAAGTTTGCTCACTTTCTACCTTTTTTCCCAATTATTCTTTAGATAGGCTAGTAAATATATATGTGAATGAGATAGTGAGGTTGAATGGGGTGCCACTATCTATTATTTTTGATCGTGATCCTCGATTTACTTTAAGATTATAGAAAAGTTTGCAAAAGGCTTTGGGTACTCAAGTTAAGTTCAGTACTGCTTTCCATCCTTAATGGACAATTTGAATGGGTTATTCGAATACTGAAAGATATGCTTTGAGGATAGGTGTTAGAATCCCCACGAATTTGGGATAATTATCTTGCTCTGATGGAGTTTGCTTAATAGACTAGTATTAGCATAGCAGCATATGAAGCTTTATATGGCAAGAAGTGTAGAACTTTAATTTGTTGGACTAAATTGTATGAAAATAAGATGATCGGGCCTGATATGGTGAAAGATACTATAAAAAACTTCAAGTTATTCAACAAAGATTGAAGGCTATCAATGATAGGCATAAATCCTATGCTGACTTAAAAAGAAGACATATTTAGTGTTAGGTAGATTGTAAGGTGTTTTTCAAAGTGTCACCATGGAAACACATACTTTGGTTTAGGAAGAAAGGTAATCTCAGTCTATAGTACATCAGTTCTTATGAGATTCTTAAAAGAGTTAGACCAGTAGGTTATCAATTAGCTCTTCTTGTAGAATTGACCAAGTTGTATGATGTGTTTTATATTTCCATGTTGAGAAAATATTGATCTGAAGATACACATAAGATTTATGTGTAAGAAATTCAAGTACAGCTAGATTTGGCTTATGAAGAAAGGCCTATATCTATTTTAACTAGAGAATTTTGAAAACTCAAGAATAAGAAAATATCTTTGGTGAAAGTACAATAGCAACACCATGGACTCTAGGACGCAACATGGGAACCAAAAGAGACCATAAGGGCTCAGTATCCTCAACTATTTTGATCAACTATGAATTTCAGGGATGAAATTCTTTTAAGGGGAGAAAATTGTAAGGCCCCAGATTGTACCCTAGTTAGAATGTTACATGTTTATAAAAGTACATGTATGATAGGCATTAAAAATTATGACATAATTGAGAATTGCATTTGACTTGAATTTTGGTTTAATAGATCCTACTTAGTGAATTGGAATTAATTGATACCATTGGAGAATTGAGGTATGAAATTGTACATTTGGACTAGGAAAATTGTTTAGTGTCAAGAAAAGTTGGTACATGAAAATTGGGATGACTAACCCTATGATTTAGTGAGATTTGACATAGTTGATGCATTAACAAAGGGCATAGTTAGTAAATTAGCAAGTGGCAACAATAAGTGTGAGAAAAATGGCCTAATATATTGGTGACAATTGGCAACTCCAATATAAGACAAATGAAGGACATGCATAGTGACATACGTTGTTACAACTTAATGACACCTAGTATTGGATGAGGCAAGTTTCTACCGGAGAAACTTATGTTTTGCTCATTCTTCACTATCTTGCACACACTCCACCAAAAATCTCTCATTTCCTATAAAATTCTTGAGCTTTTTGTTGATTTTGGGTCATCAATGCTTAATAATCTTTGTAAGTTATGGCATTAAGAAAGGTATTTTATACTACCTTCTATGTTTTTGTCATCTTAATATTATTGTCATCTTACATTTGTCTTGATTTTGGAAGTGTGTTGGTTGCATGACTAGCTGGATTACTTTGTTCTTTGAAGAAGGAACTTAAAGTTAATGATGTAAGGAATTCTAAACTTGATATCATATTGAGTTATGCGTTATATGATGTTTGAAATGAATAGAATATGTACTAAATTGATGATGAATTGAGGTCTGGAACATAATAGTTATTGGTAGCTTTTGTTTTGAATTTTTATGTATGAAAGATCATGGATTGTGAGATTTTTAATGAATGATTTTTCAATTCATGTGGACATGAATTTGATGTCAAATTGAGGCATAAATAAGGTGGAATCGAAGTGGAATTGATAAACTATGGTGAAGGGGTGTTAAAGGTGTACGAAGGAGTTAAGTTTTGGAAGTAGTTTAAAGGTTGTGGGTAAGTAAACCTTCAGTTCACTTATCCCATAATCATGGGAATTATAAGGCATATTCCCACAATCGTGGAAAAGGGTTAGGAAGCTAAAAAACTTGGCTTTGAGAAATTGTTGACAAATATAAGGTTAGGACATTCAGTAATGGATTAATTGAACTTAATTGAGGTTGAAAATGAACCTAAATGATGCTTTATTAATTGAGTAATAGTTCATTTAGTTACGGATTGTTAATTAAGGTAATTACTTAAGAAATATGTGGTTAGTGAATAATGTGTATTTATAGTGTGTTCAAGGATGATTGAGTCCTTATGAATACAAATGTGTTTCGAATGAGTTGTATGATGTGAATTGATTATGATTGTTTGTGAATTTAGAATTTTTTTAATTATAAGAAATTTTTAAATATATAAGGTATTTAATGGTACATTATTGAATATGTTTATTCTCATAATGTTTGTTAAGTTTGTTTAGATGTGCATATGTATGTTCAATTTGAGGAAAAAGGGAATAAAGTCATATGTTGCCCAACATATTTTGTATAAGATTCTGAAATCTAAAATGGTATATTTTAAAATTGCCAAGTCCTAGTTGTGGGTAACTAAGCATGCCTTGAAGGGTCTGCAACTGCTCGTTACCCATAACTGCTCCTATAACCAGACACTAAGGTGCCTTCTGTAACTAAACACTAAGGTGTCTTCTAATTTTATACACTTATGTGTCTTTGTTTCAGATATCAATCATGGTATCTTCTATTCTGGTCCAATTACCCATTTCTGTAAAAAGGATTAGTAGTCTAACTTGTTTTATATTCTGATACATGTTTAGTTTTGGTATAAGCAAATTCTGTTATCGTAGAAAACAAGTTATGTTCTGATAAAAGATAAGCTCTGATCTCATACAAAATGAGTTTTGTTCTGATATAAGTTATATCTTAGTCTAAAAGGATTATATCCTATTCTGATATTCAATTCTGATTCTTGTATATTCTGTTTTGATATTTATGAGTTTTGTTCTGATATGAGAATGCTCCAAATCTGTATCCATAAATTATGTATTGAAGTATAATATTTGGATTACTCTGTAATTCGAATAATTAAAGTTTGTATGTGAATTGACATGATATAATGCATATGAATGCTAGACGATTGTTAAAAACAATGGCCAATTTATATCTTGTTTAGATATTCCTAACTAAGTTATATGTTTAGCACGGTGGTATTGCCTTCGTGTAGGTTTTGATAAGAGGGTTATGGGACAAGGACTACCACAGTGGCCAATGAAGAATGTGTTCTGTTTTAAATTTTATTTTATTTTGAAAGATCTATATTTGAGTTTTTGATTTGTACCTGACAATATAAGACAGTTTATATTTTGTTTAATGGTGTGTAATAACCTTAATACAGGATGGATTACGTTTAATGCATGTATTTTGATAAGTTTTATATATGATGTTTGATATGTATTGAATGTTTGCTTAAGTTTTTGGGAATGCTTGTAATGAATGTTTAGTATGTTTTAGAATATTTTGCTTCTGTTTTATGTGGCACTTGCATATCCTCCCAGGGATATACGGGTGTTACAATTTTATTCTTGTTTCAAATGATTATCTTGTTTATAAATATTCCAAAAGTAGAGCATAATCCTATAAGATATTGGCTGAGGGTTCTAAATGTAGAATATCTCATTTATAAAGGAACATGGATTCCTATAATAAAACAAGATGGTATTAAGAGGTCAAATTTTTTTGTCCCCTAACTTAATAAAAATAAAGAATGAAATGATTACCTTGACTTTTGATTTTCACAACCCCAAGCATGTGCTAGTGAATATGATCACAAAGAATAAGTATTCGCTCTTCACAGTTAATAATCAAAACTTCAAGATGTTTTTCATCTTGCTTCTATTGACTTTTAAGATACCAATTAGAAATACCATGAAGAAAGATGCTTTTTAGATTTACCAAAAAAAGAATTTGACATTGACAATATTGTTGAACAAACATTTATGAGTAACAATTACATAAGAGATATGGATGATTAATATTCAAAAAGGTGATATGGTATTGTTAATACATTATATTGACAATATAGACTTTATGCAATCAAATCCTAAAATAAATAATATTATTTAATTTTGTTATCATTTGTTCATTAATTATATTATATTTGATATTTTTAATGTTTTGAAAGTTTAGGTTTATTTATTTTCTGAAACTATATACAATTGAAAGGTTAAAAACTGTATTAGTTGAGCGCTTAATGGATTAGGATAATGACATGAATCTGTCAACTATAGCTTTAGATAATTATAGTATAAGTAATGCTATAATAAAAAAGTGAAGATCAAGTTGCGGGATAAGAATTTGTTGATGGATGCAAGGTTATTTTAGACTTGCTAATTTATGTACATTATGAAATTAATGGTGAGGAATGGGTTACACATAATAAAGGAAAGGAAATAGGACACCTTGAATAACATAGTATATTATAGTGCAAAAACTAAATGGGTTAAAATTTGAAGAAACTATATGATAATTATGTATCTTATGTACAAAGAAGTTGGTTTTGGATTATCCGACAAGATGGAATTCCATATTCAAGATTGTAAAATTGACAACTACATATATTGAGGTATTTCTCACGATGATACAATGAGATTCTTAATATTCTTGCTTGCTAACAAAAGAGCAATGAGAGTTAGTTAAAGTAATTTATGCAAAGTTGGCAATGTTTCACATTGTTACTGAGTTGTTCTTCGGAATAAAATATCCAACCTCACACTTTTTTTTTTCTAACATATGTGAGATTAAGGTAGCATATCTGATTGAATCTTTGATTCCAATAAGAGGATTAAGATAAAGATAGGCATATAATAGAGAAACTTAATACATATTGATCTATGATTGGTAATACCTTAGTATTCATTTATGTGTTAGCCCAAAGTTATAAGATAGATGGACTTTAGTTTCTTTATTGACAGTTGTATAGTAATTGAGATGAAAGACAAATTTATGTCATCAAATACTTATGGTATAGTTTCCGATTATCAATTAGAAAATAACCAAAAGTTAGATTACAGTAGTTCAATATCAACTTCATCTTTTGTTGATATATCATCATCAAGCACAATTGGAAATTTAAGTTTTTGTTTTATGGAATTTATTAAACAAAAAAGAATAGGATTTCATATAATAGGATAAAGATGGATAAATATTTTAGGTTAATTTTATGGCTATGAGTGATGAACTTTTTGATATGTTATTATAGTGGAAGTCGAATGAAGTTCTATATCCAATCAAGCAAGTAATTACATGAGACCTGTTAATAATTATAAGATCTACAGTTGCTTCTAGGTCTTCTTTTAGTATTTTTGATCATATAGTGAGTTCTCATCATAGTTGGCTTCATCCTCAAATTATATAAGCCTTTATGTATGTGCAAATTTGGTTAAGTGTTGTAAAATGTTGAAGGTAAACTCTTACTTTATTTATCATATTATCTTATATTT
Organism: Erythroxylum reticulatum; assembly: GCA_025504915.1. Lineage (NCBI taxonomy): Eukaryota > Viridiplantae > Streptophyta > Magnoliopsida > Malpighiales > Erythroxylaceae > Erythroxylum > Erythroxylum reticulatum. The sequence continues at coordinate 9,700,836 of JANSVA010000217.1, forward strand.
AGGTTACTTCATTTATCATATTATCTTATATTCTTTTTTATTATAATAAGTTGAAAGAATGTGAATACATCATAGAACATTCTTCTATTTGAAAATATTTTGGAAAAATATTTAATAATTAGAGTAATAAATGTTAGTTTATGCCCTTACAACTAATCATTTAGATGCAATTTGACATATGACATTATTATTTATAATGAAAAGGCATTCTTTATCTTTTGTATTTACTTAATTTCATTTAATATTTTTAGTATTAAAGATAAAATCCTTGGAATACTTACTAGGTAATTAAAATTATGATGAGATCATAATTGTGAGATTCAATTTATATTTATGTATTAGTCGTAAATATTCCTAGTTGTAGTTTCAAAAAAATGGGATATTGTTGAAACATTAAAACTAGCATACGTTATGTTTCTTATTAAGAAAGTAATTGATCTTATAAATTAAAGTATGAAGATACTTAAACTAAGATGTGAGTGATTATTAAATAATAAGTCATTGAATTGATGCATCTTTGAGAATCCTAAATGGAATATTACTTTTGTATCTATGGCTTTTCTCATAATGATGGTTGTATAATTGATCCTTAGACTTAAGGTTACCAAGGTATCTCATGTGAGAATTACCGTATTTTGATGCTACTTATGAACTGTTCCAGGATAATTCAATCAGTAGTACTTGGATGTAGTATAAACTATACGGAGATAGTTGAGTAAGTCAATACAAGATTCATCACTCTAAATTAATTAGAGAAAATATTCTACTATTTTTGATTAGTAGTGATTTATAGAATTCTCTGGCTAGAGTGAATTTCCATTTGAAAAAGGTATTTTCAAATTTCAATTATAAATCAATAACTAATTAGCAAGAACGAACATGATTGGACTAAAAGAGTAGACACTATATGCATACTATGTCCAATTAGAAAATTGGATGATGAAAGGATTAAATTATACATCATAACCATGCATGGATAGATTAAGTCAAACCATTTTGACATTCCTGATATTTGGGTGGTCATGATATATTGCTAGACGTTAATCTTAAACTATGATTATAAATTATTTAATTGGTGTATTGAAGATAAATTAAAAGAAATTTTAATTTATCCGATTCAAATTATGAATTAGAATTGGAATTTATAATTATTGCCAATATATTAGGAACTTATTGGGTCACATATAAAAGAGGAATTTGCGAAAAAAAATCAATTTAACTAAGTTAGACATAATTATAAAGTTTAGGAAACTTTAGGGATCAAATATAAGATATTTGATTTTATTAAAATTAAATTAATTATAATTAGAATGTGATTTTAATTATAACTAAAGACTTTAATTTTAATAAAATTACAAATTCCCAATGATTTTTCTATTAATAGGAAGAAAAATAAAGAAGCTAGCACTTCTTGTTCTTCCTCTCAAAAAGTTAAGAAATTGTTTCGTGGATACCGTTAGAGGCTGGTCAATTGAAGAACTCATGATTGACATGGCGAAGGACTTGTTAAAGGTCTTCAATAGGAAACACAAATTAGGTATGATTCATACTTTACAATTTGTGTTTTTATTCAAGTTATGCAATTATCGAGATCCGATTGAAATTCGTAAAAATTTTGTTTTCCGCTGCGTCCATAATTTGATCACTATTGGATTCTAACATTGGTATCAGAGTCTCCGTTTATTGTTTAATTTGGATTATGTGCTTGGTTGTTGTTTTTTTTGATAAATATTAAAGCTTTTCCACTATTGTTTTTGTCTTACTTCGGGATGGATCTTTTCTATTCTTCTGGAATTTTGTTTATGCATGTATATTTGCTATAGAAAATGGAATACAAACATCCATATAACTTGTTTTATTCTGGACTATTAAACTAGAACTTGTATCTAGAAACTGTTTCCATGACTGTTCTTGCATTTTGAATTCTAAAAAATTATTTTTCTATCTGCCTATTTGGATGTTGCATTGGAAATTATCTCCTATGTGTTTACTGACCGTTTCTATGTTTCAATTGTTTTTACATCACTTAGGATAATTAATTACTAGAAAATCAAAACCTTTGATTGTACATTTTATATGTATACAAAGGTTCTGGAAAATCATTTTCTGTCACCTATGCATTTTGCCTTTTGACAACTTGATTTGCTTCTCTATTTTTCTTGCCTTACGTTTGCTCCATATATATGCGTTTAATAGCTATGTGGGTTATACGAAATTATGATTGAATTTAGATCTTAAATATTGTTTTTCCTTTGCGACATTTGCCTTCTTTTCCTTTTATATTTACTGGTTTAGATGGGCATTTATCGACCATCTATGCAAATAAACGTGGCTTGTGACGACTGTAAATCACTGGTAATGCCAGGCATACCTTGTGATGCTAGTGGTTCACCGATGACACCATTAGATGGTCTCTCTGGGGGGATTAACTGTTGGGCATTGATTCTAGAACCCAACTTTTGGAGTCATAAAACGTTAGCATATTATCCTATAGGGTTACGTCAAAGAACCCATCATTAGTCATCATCCTACAAAGGTGGCGTGCCCACACCAGTTAAACATAAAAAACGAACTCATTTCTCCTATTTCAGAACAGATTTTGAGAAACATCAAACTAGATTTACAATTCATTTTCTTTAGAACAATTGTTCCCCATTGTCTTAAGTTTCTAATGACATAAAAATCATTTAATTTGGTTCACAAAAATGAAAGTTATGGGCCAAACATTTTCAGACTATTATTAAACTATAATAGTACACTATACCCAACTTCCATCCAAAATTTAGAAGTTTTAGAGGCTAAATTGATATTTTATTCGTTTGTATAATTTGTTGATATATGCCTATAGGTTATTTTGAAACAAGAATCATCTCATTCAGAGCTCTATAAATCAAGATATCACCAAACTACCGTAATATATTCAGTAAAATATCTCATTCATACTTTTCCAACCCATACCCTTACTTTGATTCAATCAATCTTTTTCAAATCTAATTCAAAAACTATAAAGTTTTGTGGAGAGGTAGAAAAATTTGTTAAGAATCTTTTGGTCTAAGAATCACATTATTTGGAGGTCAGATAATAAAGTTATGGCTGAAAGAATCAAACAAGGTTTTGTCCTCAATCATATTGAACCTGTTTTTGGACAATTGGCATAACTTTCTTTAAAGATGTCGAATTAAGGTCATCTTAAAATGGTTTCGAAGAGGACTTCGAAATCTATAAATTTTTTGAAGACCTGAGAGAGATAATGTCATCTAGAGGATCAAAATTGAACCAGATGAAGGTTAGACGAAATCAGACGAAAGGTTCGACAAAAAGCTTCAATCTGAGACCTCTTTTGGGACAATTAGCATAACTTTCACTAGAGTTATCAGATTAAGGTCATTCTTGGACAGTTTCAAAAAGGAATTCCAAATATAAAACTTTTTTGAAGGCCTCAAATAGATTTTTTTGAAGGCCTCAAAGAGATATTTTGTAATCTAGAGGGTCAAAATTGAACCAGACGAAGGGCAGACGAAGGGCAGACGAAATCAGACGAAGGGTAGACGAAAGACTTCAATCTAAGACCTCTTTTGGGACAATTGGCATAAAATTCACTAGCATTGTTGGGTTAAGTTCATTCTAGGATGGTTTGAAAGAGGACTTATATATCTACAACTTTTCTAAAACCCTTGAAGAGAAATTTTGTCATCTAGAGAGTCAAAATTGAACCAGATTATAGGCTTCAGTCTAAGACTGAACCAGATGATAGGGTTTCTACAGGGTCTTCTTCATATCATCTAAAGTTCTAAAACACTAACCACTCTCTCCAAAACGTCTCCATCTTATAAAGATCATATCTCTTAACTGTGATGTCCAAAAATTTCATACTTTATATTGTTGGAAAGCTAGAAAGATAAGTTACAACTTTCTACTAGACAACTTTGTCTAATTTAGCCTAGATCAATAAAATTTTTTCCCAAAAATCAGAATATAAATTTACCCTTAGAAAAGACTTGAAAATTTTCCCAAATTCACTTCCTCTAATGCAACATCATTATTATCCATTCAACTACATCTCATCATTCATAATTCCTATTTTCCTTTCCATAAGATCTCACTTATGTATATATATATAACAACAATTCATGTTCAAAAATCATCATCTCAAGTGGATAACTTCTTCAAATATACCTAAATCCAACTCAACATCATCCATACACAATTCATATTTCATTAACAACAAAAATAGGAGTTTACAAAGCTTTAATGACATTCTGAATCATATTACATTATCGGTATCAAAATCCAAAATACTAAGACACCAAACCCAATAATTCTCGAAATGTGTCTCAAGTCTTGCTTTTACAAAATCTAACTTAATTTATAAAAACATTGCAAAAGTAGAATGATGCCTCGATTCTTGGTTACTCAATCTCATTTTCTTCACCTGAAGATGGGATGAAAAGGGGGTGAGCTTGAAAGCTTGTGGGTAACAGTTTATAATGGAAAAATAAGCAAAACTTTTGAAAACATTCACTTGTCATAGAAAATTTTCATTGAGTTCATAAAATACATGGTTCTTAAGTTTTCAACCAAATCCAAAAATTACAAAACATGAATGCATCAAACTTGTTAACATAATATAACCACATATGCATATCAGAATGGTTTGGTTAAATCCAAAACAGAACGTATTACACATTTCCTATAATGGTCTTGTGTAGCCGTGAACAAAACGTACTATCGCAATCTCACTTAATGGTCTTGTGTAGCCGTGAACTTATGGGAGTCCATGAAGGAGATCCATGAAACTAACGGGCAGGCAGGAGAAGCCTTTGGTCAAAGTACACTTGATTTAACTTAGGGGACCACCTCAAACTCACATAATCATGCATTTCATAACTTGAAAACTTGTTGTCCAAATTGGCACATTTCCGAAACTTGATTTTTTATATACATGAGACATTTCAAAAACCATTTCCAAAAACATGATTTCATAAACACGTTATCCTTTTTTAAAATCACTTTCAAAGTCTTTTCATAAACCATCACATAACTCAGATAACAAACATATAGCAATTTCTCAATTCATTCAAGAAGCAATAAATACAATACTTATGATGCAATTGAAATCATTAAACTTCCTTGATTCAATGAAAACATTAGTGAGTTATTTACTCTATTATAAACATGTACCCACCTTGATTTCCTTGTTTAACGTGCCTCTCCTCTTGTTCCTCTTGCCTTTCTTGATTTCCTTCAACAATGGCAAGACCACATTCAATAGGAATCCAATTGAAAATCCCACAATGCAAAATCACTAAAATTAATTCTAGAATACTTAAACCCATACATTTTCTAAACTCCATGAACTAAAATCCTTCCAAAAATCTAAAAGATTCAAAATGATCTTACCTTGATTCTTAACCCAATGAAGAGATCTTTGGCTCAAATGGAAGCTCTATTATTCCACTACCTTTTTCCCTTCTTGAAAACCTCAAAATCTCCCTTAAAAACCAAGAAATGATGAAACCCTAACTATCTTTCCTTCTTTTCTCTCCTCTCCACCGAAACTCTTTTCTCTTTCTTTATTCTATTTTTATTCTTCTCTCTCAATTCACGTTTTTCCCTTCTTAAAAGAACAAGACAACATTTATGCTTCCATTTCTACCCTTAATGAGTGTACAAAGTCCATTTTGCCCTTTCTTATAAGCCATATTTTTTTATGCTTAAGTGTCTTGCCAAAAATACCCTTGAACATTTTTATAACCTTAACACTTTAATTCCATTAACCCATGCAATAAATTCTACTAACTTTGACATAATTAAAAGATTAATTCCAAAACTAATCTATCATGTCCTCATAATTTATTTAAGTCATGTTTAAATCAATAAAATAATAAGAAAAATTTTAGGGGACAATATTTCTCCCCTATTAAAAGAATTTCGTCCTCGAAATTCTTATCTGACGAATCAAAAGGCAAAGATATCTTTCCTCTTATGCTCCTCCTTTTTTCCCATTTAACTTTATCACTCAAATAATTGCTTTCAAATAACCATAGTCAATAGACTTACCAAGTCTTTCCATTACTTATTTAGTCATTCCCCTTCTTAACTGGTTTGTCAATATATATATCTCCGATTACTCACAATTTTCCACTTCCTGCATATATAACACCAATATCAGATCATATTGATATTTCATAGCATATTTACATATAACACACTATATATCTAAGACATCTTTGTTAGTAACACAAAGTTATAAGTCAATGGTCCGGTTCTTACTAAGTTTATATGGACCAATACAATTTAAGTTTAGTTGATTCTTTATGCTAACCTGAGCACATCTTGCACTCAATCTAAGCACACCTTGGGAGGGTGATACTCTCAGAAACAATTCATCCTTCGCTTCATAGTTCACATCTCTTCAGTGTTAGTACACTTAACTCTTATGTTTATCTTACCGTATTCCATGCCTTTCGCATTGATCCACCTAATTCATTCATCTTTCTTGAATCACTTAATTTCTATTATAGATTCATTTCACTCATCAACAATATCCTTTGACTCAATCCTGTCCTTCAACCATTTTAGGCCTTATTCATTTTAAATGTAAGTGCAGATGACTCCTTTTCTTCCATATAATGGCCCATACAATATTCTATTGACTTTACTCTGATAATGATTATTATACTTAAAGTCCATCAAAAACTGTACACTGATCTCATATTCTTATAAACTCAAAAAATATAAGCTTTAAGCATATCTATAACAGTCAAGACTATTGGTAACTCACAAGAGTAGTCATTTTTTTCTACCTCCTTAGCCATCAAATGCTATCTCGGCGTATTCCTACTAGGATGAATATCATAGTGGTTATTTTTGCTTCTATAACAATCTCTTTACTCAATCATCTTTATCGGGACACGTACTTCTTATTTCAATCACAAAGCATCTTTCTTCTTATTCGAACTCGAAGATCATATTCATTTCTAACTTTTTAGTAAGATTCATAATTTTTGAATCCTCAATTTGGGCTTTATTCATGTGAAACTGATCTTAATTTTCAATGCAGCTAATAATGCTTCATTTCACCCCAAATTTGACTCCACTCTACACTCTTTATTGCACTAAATTTGATAACCTCAATATCCAAATTTATGATACACTGCTATTGAACTTTCTATTCAACGCATCTGATTACAACACTAGCTTTACCAATATAGTATTCATTTATACAATCATAATTTTTTCGTACTTCTATCCATTTTCTTAGTCTCATATTCAGTTCTTTCAACTCAATATTTACCTCAAAATTAAATGATCTATATATCAAAAAATATTTCTGTACTTATAATGTCTCCAAACTTTCAAGTGATCACTATTGCAGTAAGTTTCAATTCATGTATCAAATAATCAACCATTGAGGTTTCAATTGTCTCCATGCATAGAAAATCAATTTATCATGTTGCATCGGATTTTATCCTAACCTCTTATGTAACTTCCCATTCCTATACTAAAGGTTAGAACCCTAAAATACGAAACATGTGAGATCAATGAGAGATTAAGGAAAAAATGCATTTTCATGCTTGTGCATATTGTCAGCATACGTGTGAATTTGAATTTTTTCACACATTAACATGACTGTACATGCACTCATTGACATTTTTCGGGTATAAATGATTATTAATGTGCTTTTATTGAGAATTGTGAATTATTTGTATTGAAAACTGAATAGGAGGAGTATAAATAGTTGGATTGGAATTTTGGTGAATTTTAGGTTATTGTATATGTGTGATGTTAAAGAGTATAAAGAGAGATCTTAAAGAGTCTCAAGATTTTGATGTTATTGTATAGGTGTGATGGGTAATAATTCATAGATTGTTATAGAGACGATGTTAAGGTTAAATGATCATCAAAGAGGTGTGTAGATGAGTGCAGAAAATTTGTTTATGAATGGGTAAATATAAATGTTCTGTTTTGGTTAACGATACAATATAGATCATGGATTCGTATGTGAATGCTACTAAGTTGAAATGGAGTTGAGAATGAGGAATAGAAGTGTTGGAGTTATGTTAGTGCCCTGGAAAGCAAGTGTATTTACATGTAATTTTATCTTCTTTAGTTACAGTTTTGCAATGAAAATATTTATTATTAATAAAACAAAATAGTTTTATTTGTGTGAGTGTTCTATATCTGGTCAAAAGGTACCAACATTCTTTTGTAAGTAATATACATATACATAGAGATGTATGGGAAACATGTATATTATTAGAATCTAAATTAATTGAT
>JANSVA010000217.1:9727360-9752181 GCA_025504915.1 Erythroxylum reticulatum
GGAAATCCATCAAATGGATATCAAAACAACTTTCCTATATGGAAAGCTGGAGGAAACAATATACATAAAGCAACTAGTCAGATTTGAGGAGAAGAATAAGCTAGATTATGTCTATCTACTTCAGAAATCCCTATATGGGCTTAAACAAGCACCTAGGCAATGGAACAAGAAGTTCTATGAGGTTGTTGCTAGTATGAATTCATCAGAAGCTCATATAATTACTGCCTATACTTTAAGGATCTAGGAAAGACTAAAGTAGTCTTTATGTTGGTCTATGTGGATGACCTAATCATAATAGGGAAAGACTTAAGCAGAATTGAAGGGATAAAGTATGAACTATGTAATCACTTCGAGATGAAAGACTTGGGAGAAGCACAGAAGCTTTTAGGAATGCACATTATTAGAAAGAGGAAAGAAGGAAAACTTTGGCTTGTTCAAAGGAACTATATCAGAAATGTTTTAGTCCAATTCAATATGGAACAAGCTAAACCTAGTTATGTTCCCTTAGGATCTCACCTACAGATGGTGTCTAGCAAGAGTCCTAAGACTGAGGATGAATAGAAAGCAATGGCTCACTACCCTTAAGATGTTGGTGTTGGAAGTATTATGTACATTATGCTATGTACAAGGCTTGACCTAGCCTATGCTATCAGTATACTCAGTAGATTCATATCCAATCCAGGTTTTGAACACTGGCAAGGGCTGAAAGGAGTTCTCAGATACTTAGCTGGAACTATCAACTACGGATTATGCTTTTCAAAGGACGAACTAATTAAATGCAATTATTTGTCATTATGTGGTTTTGTTCAGTAAATTCATAGCCAATCCAGGTTTGAACACTGGCAAGGGCTGAAAAGAGTTCTCAGATACTTAGCTAGAACTATCAACTACGGATTATGCTTTTCAAAGGATGAACTAATTAAATGCAATTATTTGTCATTATGTGGTTTTGTGGATGTAGATTATGTAGTAGACAAAGATTCAAGAAGTCAATTTCTATATACTACTTCACATTATTAGGAAATACAATTAGTTGGAAAGTACAACAGCAGTTAGTTGTATCTCTATCAACCACAGAGGCAGAATATTATGCAATTACTAAGGGTGTACAGGAGCTAACATGGTTATCAGGAGTATTAAAAGAAATCAGCATCAATATAGCTAAGCCAGTAATCGACACGAATAGTTAGAGTGCACTCTACCTTAGGAAAGACCCTGTCTTACATGAAAGATCCAAGCATATTGACATCTGACTCCACTTCGTTAGAGACAAAATCACAGAAGACTTCCTCAATCTAAAGAAAATCACAAGAGAACAAAATCCATCAGACTTTGGGACAAAGATAGTGACTCAAAAGAAATTCACGTTCTGCAGGGATTACTTATAGATAAGTGAAGCCCTAAGAAATTGAAGGTTGTTTCATCTGATATCGCAAGTTTGGTGAAACTAGGGTTTTTCGGATTCCTAAATCACTCACAGATCTATGAACTAAGTGAAGAATGACGGAGAAGGAGGGAATAAATGTGATGATAATCACGTTTTCTCCATCAATTTACACTCAAATATAACAAAAATATAAGAAGAATCGAAGATAAGAAGAAGAAGTGTCTGAAGCGTCTTCGAAAGAGAGATAGACTCTCAAATGTTTGCACAAGTCAAAGACAAAAATTAGATCTAATGTACATACACGAGAGACACACATGAGAAGATCAAGTCAGAAGCACTTTGATCAACACACTGTCGTATCAACATATCAGAAGCTAAGTAAAACTGAGAATATACATTCGTATACAAAACATCCAACACGCAGAGTATTATGCATTAATGAAACATGTGAGGGGCACATGTCATCCTGAATATAAAGACTCCACCGTGATCAACTGCTTCGAACTCCTATAAAAGGAACATACTCAAGTCTCATCAAAGGACAAATAATTCTTTATTCTCATTACATCGTAATAAAAAAAATCTGAGAGTGTAAGAATTAGAGAGAAAGGTTTGAGAGTTGTTTGGGTACTTATCTAAGGGTACTAAGGAGAGCTTTAGACTTTTTGCAAGTGTTTTGAAAACACTCACACTCTTGTAACTTTGCTCTATTCTTAATACTAGTTGAAACCACAAGTATGGGATCCTTGGATGTAGATGACATTAAAGTTATCGAACAAAGTAAATCTTTTTGTTCTTTAATTTTTTTGCTATCTTCAATACCTGCAAGATATAATATTCTTTATCAGTCTTTACAGTATAAAGCAACAGTGCAACATAACTAACCTAAGAGAACTAGATATGTTCTGTTTCAAACAATTAGCTGTCTACTAGGGACAAACATTGTCTGCCATCCCATGCAGGCTTGCTCTTTGAAAAAGGACAAGAAAGCACTCCATAGTCAACGTCTTTACCACGTTTTTCTTGAAATGTTCTCAACCTCCCTAAGGTGTTAAACCACAACCCACGTCTTTACAAAACCGCAACCCTCTTCCCTCGTCGCCTGCTTTATCCTCAACCGATGTTGCCTTCTGCTTCTCCACCATAGTTACCTTGGACTGCCTAAAATGGCATCATGTAAAATGGGCGATTAACTCCCATCATCTTCTCCAGTGGATGGCGTCACCATTCGATGGGGATTAACGCCCATCAACTTCTCTAGTGGAGATGCAAATCAGTGGCGTTACCATGCTTCCAATACCAAAACAATAATCGCAAGAACAATAACACATGCAATAAATGGATTTCAAAAACCTAATAGAAGCAATTTATCACAAGGCTGTATGAAAAACAGATTTTTCATATCTGAGCAACACAAAGAGAAAATTGCACATTCTTGCTTTTAGGGTTCCAAAACAAAGGGTAGAAATAGGGAAAAAAATATGTAGACAAATACAAATGCACACGTAAAGAAAACAAATCTCCAATTGCAAATTTACAGGTTGCGGTGGTGTGAGGTAAGAGCTTGATATTTTTTAAAAATACAACGAATGCTCTATGTTGAACAATTTGTTTTAGACTCTGGTCATTCCAGAAATAGAAGTTGCAAAGGAAACAATTTCCAATGCTTATGTGAATAGGCAAACTAAACAACAATTTCAGAAATCAAAGCTAAGAGCAGTTGAAAGAATGGTTTCGGATAAAACAAAACCAGAAGCATAACATATTACTTTTATCAAATCAACAATAATCAAGCAATGAATCCAAGTGAAACAAATAAACTTGGCTCTGATACTACTGTTGGAATCCAACCGTGATCGAATCACGAACATAGCGAAAAACAAAAATTTTACAGATTTCGAGTGGATCCCGATAATTGAATAAATTTGAATAAAACTCAAAATGATTTAGAAATCATATCTTGTCTGCTTTTCTGTTGAAAAATCTTTGAAACTTTTCCGATTGATCAATCATGAGATGTTCAAGTGTCCAGCCTCTAATGATATCCATAGAGCAATTCTCAAACTGATTTGAGAGGAAGAAGACAAAAATGCTAGCTTCCAAAAAACTTTTCCATTTAAATAGAAAAATCATAAAAGTCTTTTATTAAAATTAAATCTATTTAATTATAATTAAATTCAAATTCAAATTATTATTAATTTAATTTTAATAAAATCAAATATTCTATATTTGATCTCCAAAGTTTCTCAAACTTTATGATTAAATCCAACTTAATTAAATTGATTTTTCATTCATAAATTGCTATTTAATGTATGACCCATTAGGTTCTTAATAAATTGATAATGATTATAAATTCTAATTCTAATTCACAATTAGAATTTGATAAATTAAAAAATTTTTAACTTATCTTTAATTCTCCAATTGAATAATTCAAAATCATAAATCATGATTAACGTCTAATTCTCAATTAGTTTAAGCATCTTTATATTTTAATTTATGAGATAAATTATTTCTTCATAAGAAAGAAATATAATGTATGCTAGTTTTACCGTTTCAACAATATCCAGTCATGATGAAACTATAAGTAGGAACATTTAGGAATAATATATACGTTTAAATTGAATCTCATAATTATCATCTTATCATAATTTCAATTATACAGTAATTATTTCAAAGATTTTATCTTTAATATTAAAACATAAAATATTAATTAAATTAATACATAAAAATAAATAAAGTATTTTAATTAACTTAAAATAATGTCATACATTAATTTGTATCTAATTGATTGACTACAAGAGCATAAACTAACAGTTCTCCCACCAAAAACAATGGTGTGGCAGGTACATGGCTGCATGGTCATTGTCAAGATTTACCCAGTAGCCCCATCCTCGGGGTGCATGCACCACACATCATTGAAAGTTGCGTGAAGTCTATTTCTCGGTCCCTACATAAATTTGAAAAGTAAATATTTTAAAATTTTCATTAATTCATGTTAGAATATTTAAGATTTCAAATTATAGTTAGTAAATAATGTGAATATAATTATAATAAAGTGTGTGAAATCATGATTATGATAGAAATTTAAAAAAAAAACAGAGCATCACCATACTAGAGGGGGATTTGAAACCTTGCATCACGGAGAGCCTACTGATTATTCAAACTTCTAATGAAACGGAAGGCAGTTGAGTTAGGTAAAGAAGGGAGAGGAGAAGGTCTCCCACCGAAGACAATGGTGTGGTAGGTACATGACTGCATGGTCATTGTCAAGATTTACCCAGCAGCCCCATGCTCGGGGTGCATGCACCACACAAGTCCACCTGAACCTAATGCTTTTCGCTTTCTATATAGTCTCATTGCCGTCCCAAGGCCCCTACTATTCATGTTGATGATCAATAGGCTCCCAAGTGTACAGTTCATTCCTCCTTTAAAAGATATTGGACCTACAACGTTTACTCATACACTCTCGATTCTCCCTCACCGAGCCTAGAATACTGTCTTGTCTTTGTCCTTCCTCTGTTTCTATTCAACATTCAAGTCTCTAGGTGATTCATCAATACTCATTTCCAGCCAGGACATGGACCTTTCACTTTCTAATCCCACCAACAGGAACAAACAATCCATCCCTCCGAGAGAGCGCAAATTCAGATGAAGGAGATGATCAATTCAGCATCAAATGTTGCTTCTTCAGGTAAAAAGCATAAGGAAGATGGAGGATCCACAACCTCAAGATCCTCAACAACAGCAGTCCCTTCTAGTACCTACAGGAAGCAAGCCCCAACTGAGTCTTGAAATCATTGTTCCTCCGAGACGATGTCTCCAAACTACTTGCCACTTCTGAACCATTATCATATGGACTAGTCTGCTTCTCAGATTCTTATATCTGACCCTTTTTCCCTGTCTAGAAGAATAAATGGGACGGAAAAAAAATTGGGTCGTCGGAGAGTCTAAATAATAATTTAATTCTCTTCCAACTTGATTGTAATTCACTGACCAAAAATATTGGCAAGTTTGAACGTGTTTGTGGAACAAAGTTCTAAAAGTTTTATGTAACTTACTACATCTGACCTGTGGTACTAACCAAGAATTCACTAAAAGAAAAGCATAGAAATTTCCCACAAACAATTGAACTCGTGCAAACACCGAGTGCTCTAGTTGCTTAATTAATTTGAATTCTCAATTTGTTTTAATTGCTAATTGTACCTCGTGAGTAAGACAATGCTCAACTTTGAATGCATGTATAATTATATTTGAAAATCTCTTCTAATAATTTAAATTCCAATTAAGGACATTAAAAATTCATATTTGACTTAAATTTATCAGACTGAATTTAATTTATTTAAACTTAAAAGTTTATATTCAAATTCAAATTTAATAAATTTTTTTTAAGTTTGACTAATTATAAAAATTAAACTAATGCAACTTAAATTCAATATATTAAAATAATTTTAATTGAATTCAAGATAAATTATTTCAAAATTCATTCTAACCTGTTATCATCGATGCCATGATTTGAAACGCCACAGTTTGGTTGGTATTCCAGTAAAAGAATGTGTAAGGTGAGAACACCTACATTTTCGTTGTCAATCTGAAACAACGCCACAATTTGGTTGGTATTCTAGTAAAAGAATGTGTAAGGTGAGAATATCTACATTTTCGTCGTCAATCTTTATCAAGCTTTATATCCACAATTCATTTGATCTACAGTGGATATCCTAGTGTTAAGCAAGTTTTACAACTTATAAAACCCTCAATAACCGCAAGCGCACAGGTCGTTCTTTATAGTATTGAAGGGTCAATCCTACGAGGAGAGTACTAGCTTAATCCTAAGTCATCCAAGGCTCAAAGAAAAGAATAAAAAAGAAATTAAAAACTGCACAAGTGAATACGGAAAATAAATACGAGAATTTAATTCAAGAATTGTAAAGCGAAAATTTCAACAAAACAGAATTAAACTGAGCAGTCACACAGGTCACAATGGAAATCTGTGACAATTTAAATCTAACTACTAAATGTGCTAATTTAAGGTCATTAGCTTGACCTTGCATCCTTTGAAGCTCATCCCGAATTAATTACGAGTGACTTGCTTTCACTCTTCTCATTTAACATCAATTTTGTAGCTTGTGAGTAAGCTACAAATTGCAAAATGGTTAAAAGGAAAATATTGATAAAGTTGAGATAACCAATTAGTTTCAGCAATGTCCTTTTCATTAATAAACTGCTAATAAAATAGGAAATAACAAAACTCCCTGAATCTTCTATTAAGTCTAGCAGTTTGTTTGGTAAAGGGTGAGCTACTCTTGTTCTTCTTTAGTCACTCCCTTTTCTTATTCTTCTTTTACTTTATGAATAGAGACTTTCATAGCCTCTTTAAACTCGATGTCTATTGTCATCTATTCTTCACCCTCATGCTCCTTTAAAGATTCGACATCATCAACTCTTATGAATGGCATTCTCGGCCGGTATGGTAGAGGAGTAATATAGGGAGGGTCCTTATTCTTTTCTTCATCCATTTTTTGCTTCTCTTGGTCTTCTACAGAGTGAGTTTCAGCTGATCCATCTATGTTGCTCAAAGAATTCCCACACTTTTTGTACATAACATATTGACAAGTAGTTCCACTTGAACCTCCAGGATGAGAATAGAAGAGGAATGAGTCCTTTTTACTTGGTCAATTTGCTCTTCTAACCTCTTCTGTGCCTCGTCAATAATGATGAGCTTGTCTAGTTTGGAATCATAGTCATTGTATTTATCTTATTGATATTCATTTGAACTTTGATTTCTAAACTGAATCTCAGTATTGTTAGGAAATTTGGGTGCTTATATCACCCCGATTGGTATATGCTGGAATATGGATTGCTATCCCCCTGACTAACTTGTGCTCCATTAAAGTTGAATTGCCCTATGTTATTGTTTTCCCCTGAGAAATAATCAACTGTGATATAACTCTCTTGTCCATATGACTCATATTCGTGTTGCATTGCTGTGACTAGAGAGGAAAAGGTGGCTTTCAGGCTATTCAAATGCTTGGTTAGGTTGTCAATCTCAACCTGCAATGTTATCATTAAATTTGCAGCAATAATCATTCCTCTTATATCCCAAAAGCTTAACTGCTTTCTACTTTGTTCTTATGTCCAAATATAACTAGTGTATGCTATGTCTTCTAACAGATTACGTGCTACTTCAACTGTTTTCCTTATGAATGATCCTCCAGCAGCTGTGTCTATGGTGCTCTTTGTGGGTAGATTAACTCCAGTGTATAAGGTTTGCAATAGGAATTCTTTGGGTAGGTTATGAGAAGAACAACTCCCTTGTAACTCTTTATACCTCTCCCACGCTTCATATAAAGACTCCCCGCCATTTTACAGGAAATTGATAATTTCCTTTTCTTAGTCTTGTTTTTTTGTTTAGAGGGAAATACTTATCTAGAAATTCTCATACCAAATGTTCACAAGTTGTGAGGTTAGATGGGTGGAGAGAATTTAACAAGGCCTTGGCTTGATCCCTAAGTGTAAAGGGAAAGAGCCTAATCCTAATAGTATCCTCCGACCCAATATATCAGAAGGTGTCACATATTTCTAAGAATCAACATTGGGATTCTCATTGGCTAACCCGTGGAATTGCATGTTGGTTCACAACATGTTTAGTAGTGATGGTTTGATCTCAAACATATTCACTTGCACCGGTGGTCACGTAATCCTTTGAAGATGGGAATTGAGTTGTGGCCTCATGATGTCCATAGGGGTCCGTCGCTCTCCATGATGTATTTCCTCCACCTTCGCTCTTTCCATCTCTTTTTAACGTTCAACTCTTGAGATTCCCTATTGTTGTCTAGTGATATCCATGTTGATGTGTCATATACTTTATGCCCAATTTTTTTCACAAAATATGGTGAACAAGCCTTAAAATACAAGAATTAAACTAATCTATTCCAAAAACTTATTTAGGAAGTTTTAAAATTTATAAAACCCTCAATAATTGCAAGCGCATGGGTCGTACTTTGTAGTATTGAAGGTTCAATTCTACGAGGAGGGTACTAGCCTAATCCTAAGTCATCTAAGACTCAAAGAAAAGAAAACGAAAAAAAGAAAAAAAAACTATACAAGTGAACACATAAAGTAAATACGAGAATTTAATTCAAGAATTATAAAGTGGAAAATTCAACAAAATATAATTAAACTGAGCAGTCACACAGGTTACAATGAAAATCCATCAAGAGAGTTAATCAAGTTATAAGAGAGGGAATTTTACCTATCATTAATGCTAATCTAGCCATTTATGTGTTTACTGGGTGTCAATTCTAGACGTTCGTAGTGCTGATTACTTTCTCTCGAGTTATAACCATTAGACCCTAAATTGTAAACCTTAATCAAATTATGGAACTTACAATCTCTCAATTCATAAATTACCCATAATTCTAATTAGTTCTAAAGCTCTCTAATAAATAATCAAGTCTCGCACGGGATCTCTCTCTATGGAATTGCTGACTACATTGATCAAGTGGTTAATTAGATCGCCTAACTCTCATTAATCTGATCTAATCATTTCTATATGTCTCACTCTCTCGGTTTGTTACCGAAACATGCAATTACATTAAACAATCATAACAATAAACGCAAACATAACTAAATCAACATTAACTCAAAGTAAAATCCTGAAGGAGAGTTCAGAACATTATCAATAACCAGAAATCCATTTCTATACAACCCATCTCAACTTTATACATTTAAATGAAAAAGGAAATGAAGAGAAAATGGAACTTAGGTTAGAAAAATTGGGAAGGCAGTGATGTCGAGATACCACCTAATATGGGGAGTAACAGCACTGGGATCAATTTCTTCTGCCTCCTTGCTCCTCCTCTTCTTCTTCTTCTCTCTCTCTCTCTCTCTTTTTTCTCCTTTTTTCGGGTTTCCAAGAGTGGATGAATGTAAAGTTCCTTATTTATGTTCTTGTTGCTCTATTTGTGTTCTTTTATGTTTAGGGTTGAACTAGGATTTTTTCGGGGTCCGAAAAGTCCAAAAAATCTCTTAAAACAAGAAGTTTGGAAGTGGTTATGCATATGCTCAGTGCAAGCCACGACCATTGCCCTGCAAGCCATGGTTGTAGCCTATACAGGCCTTTCTGTCACAATCGTGGCCTATAAGCCATATGATTGGCCCCAATTAGAGTCAAAACTCCTCTGTTCTTCGATCTTTACCCTGAAACACTACCAAACACATCAAGGTACCCTAAAAACATCATATTTAAGCTCAAAGGATTATTCTAACCTATATCACAAACTAACACAATTCTACTCGAAACACATACTAAACAATTGAATAAATGACTAAAAACATATCAAATTATACCCTAAAATAAGATGCATATCACACCTATCAACTAGCTAATAAATGTTGTACCTATTGCATAAATTTGATTTTTGTAAAATTCGATTGAGTTATTTAAGGTTTTATGGTTGCTCATACCTTGTCGCTCCTATATGAGAGGTACGAGGATCAAGTTGACGACTTTGAGCATAAGATGCTTAATCAGCTCTAGCATAATTATAGGAAGTTGGATGTTGGGTTCCTGAGTAAGATCCTAGAGGAAAGATGAAGCGTAAATTTCATTGATCATAATGCGTATGTTAAAAAATAAGCAAAATTAATTGGTCCTCAGCGTTGATTTTGGGGTAACAACATTATAAAATTTATTTTGATTTTGCGCTAAATAATTTTTAAGAAATATGGAAGTTGTTAGAAGTCAGTTTTGATTCGAACTCTAGCCGTTAGTAGTTTGTTAGCACAAAATAATCCTAGAGATATTCTAGCTATTATGCTTCCTATTATCTGGTTTGTTTATGTTGAGTCCATTCAAATTTTTAGGCTACCGTTATATTATAATGCCTATATAAGGTTGCAATATAAGTTAATAAAACATTCATCTATAGAATCAAATTCCTTCTTATAAAAACCAATCGTTGCACTATTAAAATTCCCAACAATTGTGGTATTAGAGCCAAGTTCTTTCTGAACTGGGCATTTGATTTTTTCCTCTCATCTTTTTGATGTGGCAATAAATTCAAGCTACGTCAATGTGTCACAACTACAAATCCCATTTTTCAAAGGGGATTCATATGGTTCTAGAGCATCAAAATGAGGACGCTCTTCAAATCTCAAGACCTTTGGGAATTTGAGGAAACTAGTTATGCTGAGATCAATGATGATGAAACTCGTAACTGATAAGATCACAAGTGTGATGCAAAAGCCCTCTTTTTTATTAAATAGGCAATTGATGAATCCATATTTTCAAGAATTGCTGTAAAAGCGTTGGTTGAACAAGCCTGGACCATTTTTAAGACTGAATTTCAAAGATCTTCTAAGGTAATCGCTGTCAAGTTGCAATCTTTTAAACGTGAATTTAAAACCTTAACCAAAAAAAACAATGAATCTGTTCAAGAGTATTTGGCTAAGGTATCTTCTATTTTTAGTCAAATGTGTTCATATGGTGATAAAATAATGGATGAAACAGTAGTTGCAAAGATGTTAAGAAGTTTGTCACGTAAGTTTGACCATATAGTGGCTACTATCAAAGAATCCAAAGACCTGTCTATTTTTTCATTTGATGAACTAATAGGATCTTTGCAAGCACATGAAGTCAGGTTTAATAGGTCAACTACATAAGAAGAAGAGAAGGAGTTTCAAACAAAGGGGGAGCCAAAATCTTCGTATCAATATTCTAGAGGACAAGGAAGAGGAGGTTTTTGAGGCAGAGGTCAAGGCCAGAATAACTCCCTTCATTGCTTATATTGCAACAAGTATGGGCATTCTAACAAATTTTGTTGGTCAAAACCTAAAGAGGTTAAATTTGCAGAAGAAGAGGAGGAGGAAGACAACCACTTATTCATAACTCAAGTAGATTCAAAAGAAAGGACCAAAGATATTTGGTACATAGATAGCAGTTGCTCTCATCATAAGATTGGAGACAAATCAAAGTTTGAAAAACTTGATGAGTCAATCAAATCCCAAGTTTGTCTTGGTGATGATAAGCAACTACATATTGAAGAGCGAGGCGAAGCAACCATCACCATAGGTAATAAAAAAAAACTCATTCAAGATGTCCATTTTGCTTCATGCTTAGCTCATAATCTTTTAAGTGTGGGAACTAATTGAATATGGTTATTTAGTATTGTTTGATGATGGAAAATGCGTGGTGAGAAATAGAATCATGAGTGATGTACTTACATGTGCTCACATGTCATCAAATAGGATGTTTCCTCTTATTTTTTCTGGTGATATAGAGGTAGCAATGATCAACAAAATGTTGGAGCAAAGTAAACTTTGGCATTTAAGATATGGACATTTGCATATCAAAGGTCTACAATTCTTAAGAACAAACAAATAGTGAATGATTATTCAAATATTGAGCCACTGAAACATGTGTGCAAAAGATGTGCACTTGGAAAGCAAACCAAGAAATCTTTTCCAGCTGGAAAATCAAAGCGAGCTACTGACGTGCTAGAGTTGGTTCACGCAGTCTTATGCAAACCAATGAGAGCTGAATCATTAGTAGGAAGCAAATACTTTATGCTTTTCACTAATGATTATGGCTGAATGAGATAGATATATTTTATAAGACTCAAGTTAGAAACTTTTGAGAGCTTTAAGAAGTTTAAAGCAATAGTGGAAAACATATTGGAAAGAATTTGAAGGTGTTGCAGATAGACATAGGAGGTGAGTTCATCTCTAAAGAATTCACTAATTTTTGCGATGAACAAGGCATTAAGAGAGAACTTACGACTCCACACACATTAGAACAACATGATGTAGCTGAACAAAAGAATTGGATGGTGGTCAAAATGGCGAGATCGATGTTGAAAGCTAAGGTTCTACCAGATAATTTTTAGGCAGAAGGTGTTACTACAATAATTTCTCTTCTCAACATTTCACTTACAAAAGTTGTCTGGAATCAGTCGTCATATGAAACTTATATTAGGAGTAAGCCTTCAATGAGTCATTTGGGTGTGTTTGGATGCATCTGTTTTGCCTTACATACAACTCAAAGACACAAACTTGAAGAAAGGTTACAGAAGCCTATCATTATTGGTTATTATGTTCAATCTAAAGCATATAGGCTCTACGATCCTTTAAGAAAGACATTTATAGTAAGCAGAAATATTGTATTTGATCAAAAAACATGTTGGATTTGGGATGAAAAGACCAAGAAACAAATAGCTCAAGTTAAAATGGAAGAAGCTGGAGGTGCAAATGAGAAGGTAGCCCCTACTTCTCCAGCGAGCTCACAAAACTTAACACTAGGAAGAACAAGTCCATTGTTACACTCACAGAACTTAACACTAGTAAGAACAAGTCCATTGTTACGCTCACTTGAAAAGTCCCCTCCTAATCAATCAATTCCAATGGAGTCAGCTCAGCTATGCAGAAGTGAGTGTGGCAGAATTCCTTTGTGATGATTCGATATTAAAGGAGAGGTATCACAATTGGCTCTATTTGCTAGGGATGTGATGATAGTGGAAGAAGCTATGGAAAATCAAGAATGGAGAGATGTGATGAAAGATGAATTGTTTTCCATACAATGAAATCGCACATGGGAGCTTGTAGATCTACCTAAAGGTAAAAATGTGATTGGCTTGAAATGGATATTCAAAACTAAATTTCTAGCAGATGGCAGTGTTTAAAAACACAAGGCTAGATTGGTGGTACAAGGCTTTGCGTAGCAACAAGGAGTGGACTTTGAGAAAACTTTCTCCACATTGGAACGCTTCGAGACAGTTAGACAGTTAGATAATTGTTGTATCTTGGAGCTTGAAGAAGCAAGGTATTGTAGTTCTTTCATCTACAAAGGCAAAATATGTAGCTGCAGCTTATCAAGCAATTTAGTTACACAGAGTTTTATGTGATCTAGGTGAAGATCAAAAGGAAGCTATAGAAATAACGTCTGGCAACAAGTTTGCAGTCATGCTCGCCAAGAATCCAGTGCATCACAGTAGAACAAAACATATAGAGATCAAGCATCATTTTATAAGGGAGATAATAGTTAAAGGAGAAGTCAAGTTGGAAAGTTGTAGAATCGATGAACAGATGGTAGATTTGATGACTAAAAGCTTGGCACAAAAGAAACACGAAGAGTTCTATTTTTAGTTATGAGTCAACAAGTTCGAATAAAGGGGGAGTGTTAGAATTTATTTTTTATTCGAACTTTAGCTGTTAGTGGTTTGTTAGCACAAAATAATCCTAGAGATATTCTAGCTATTATGCATCCTATTATCTAGCTTGTTTACATCAGCTCAAATTTTTAGGCTACCATTGTGTTGTAATGCCTATATAAGGCTACATGATAAGTTAATTCATCTATAGAATTAAATCCTTCTTGCAAAAACCAATCAGTACCTTACAGAAAAGCATAGAAATTTCCCATAAACAATTGCACTCGTGCAAACAAGAGTGTTTTAGTTGCTTAATTTGACAACTCAATTTGTTTTGATTGCTAATTGTACCTCTGAGTAAGACAATGCTCAACTTTGAGTGCATGTATAATTATATTTGAAAATTCTTTTCTAATCATTTAAATTTCAATTAAGGACAATAAAAATTCATATTTGACTTAAATTTATTAGACTAAATTTAATATATTGAAACTTAAAAGTTATATTCAAATTCAAATTTAATAAAAATTTTTAAGTATGAATAATTATAAAAATTAAACTAATTCAACTCAAATTCAATATATTAAAATAATTTTAATTGAATTCAAGATAAATTATTTCAAAATTCATTATGACCCTATTATCATCAATGCCATAATTTGAAACAACACCATAGTTTGGATGCTATTATGTAAAAGAACATGTACGGTGAGACCTTCTAGATTTCCTTGGTCAATCTTTATCAAGTTTTACATCCACGATTCATTTGATCTACAATGGATGTCCTAGCTAGTAAATGTTGTACATGTGGCATAAGTATGATTTTGCAAAATTCGACTGTGTTGTTTAAGGATTTGTGGCTTCTTATACATTGCCGATCCTGTATGAGAGGTACAAGGATAAAAGTTGACAACTTTGTGTACAAGATGCTTGATCAGCTCCAGCATAATTATAGGAAGCCGGATGCTGTTTTCTTCAATAAGATCCCAGAGGGAAAGCTGAAGTTTCGTTGATCATAATGCGTATGCTAAACAGTAAGCAAAATGAGTTGGTCCTCAGCGCTAATTTCGGGGAAATAGCTTTATAAAATTTATTTTGAATTTGTGCTAAATCATTTTTAACAAATATGGAAGTGTATGCCCTTCTCCTATGATTAGTGAGTTTGATTCTTTGCGCGGGTGCATAGAACACATTAACTACACTTTCTTATCCATAATTTTTCAAGCTCAATCAAAACATTGTGGTTAGCCATTCTCAATCTATAATCCATTTAACTGTTACATTACTTAGTAAGCAATATTCTGAATTACCTGTACAAGAAATCTCATAAATTTCCATATCTTCAAACTTTATAGCATCGATATCAAATATCTCCCCGTACTTCCAATTTTAATCCGGCCTAATTATGGTAATTATTTCTAGTCCTGCATTTAAATCATTCCTTTTGTTAAAAATTTCTACCAATGTATGCTAACATATGCCGACTCTCCAGGAGCTACTTTTCCACGATGCGCATGGTGCAGTGTACCTTCGGGCGTTAATTTAGTGTTGTAATTTTTTTTCCCTTATAACCAAAAAAAAGAAAAAAAAACATAAGCCGACTCTTACCTATTCTCGAAATTTTATCCATGTCACACGTGTTTCTCGTTTACTTACAAGATTTCTTCTCGTTCTTTTTTTGCCACGCCAACCCCGTATGTTACGCAGTAGTAAAGACTTGTTCACATTTGCACAATTTGGTCATTTAACAATTCTACTTTTATTTTTATTTTTAAAAAAAATTAAAAAGTTTATTTTTAAATAAAAATAAAAAAGTTTATTTATTCGGTAATATTAATGTATTTACATTTTACTACTAATAACAATTAGAGATAAATTAATTAAGTAAATAATGTTATTTTATGAAAGATAGTTTTAATTATAATAATAAATAATATCATTATATTAGTCATGTTTTATTATAATAAATATTAAGTAATGAAACAGTATATATTTTATTAATAGTAAATCAAATATGAAAAAGAATACAAACAAAAAGCTAAAATTAATTTTTGTAATTTTTATAATTACTAAATATTCAGAAGATAAAATAAAAATAAAAACGATTAAACTAATTTTTATTGAATTTAAAAATGAAAACAAAAAATAAATAGATAAACGCTACGAATAGATCCTATACCGGTGGGTATAGCTAAAAGGTTCTTAATATTACTATTATTGCAGCGGTCTCGGGTACAGGAAGAGCCTCTTTTGAAAGATTTGAAATGTGTTTGACAACATGATTACAGCCAAGAGCAGCACTCATGAGAGATCAAAGACCTTTGCCATAGGCGGAGGATGAAAATGTACGTATTCCAATTTCCATTGTTATGCGGAGGATGTGCTTTACAGCTTCTGCAAAATTCCTAATAATCTGGCCTGATTTTGAGGTTCAGATTACTTGTTTATATTATTATGTTTTTATCATTTTCATAAGCATCTGTTATCGTCGTATGGTATTAAATTAATACTAATCAATACTGGTGTACCATTTCAAGTCATTTTTTAAATATATAAGTTAATTCTTAAAATATTCAAAATTACAAACAGACCATCAATATATTTTATTATATAATTTATAATTTTATATTAACAATGTCAACAAAAACATAATAATATAAAATTGAAATAACAACAATCTATTTATTTTTATTAATATTACTTTTAACATATAAATAATGACGACAATTAATATGAAAAAAGATTATTTAATCATCATATAAATAAAAAAATTAAGGACAATAAAAAGTATACAATTTCATCATATAGTAAATAATTATTATATCAAAACATTAATTAAAAAGAAAAATTAAAACAAAAATATTTACGATTGTATTTATGTTATATATATAGAATTTGACATATACATCTAATGTAAGTGAAATTAGAAGAAGACGATAAATAAAAACCCATAATTTCAGTCAATCGAATAATTACTCAAATTGCATTAATTTCAATTCTCATTTAGTACAAAATTTTTATAATTGAGAGAAGTCTCATCATTACTATCATTCAAATTCATTGCATTAAATAATATGTCAATATTTTCCCATCAAAGATTATTTTTCAATTCATTCTCATACATAAAACTCGATTCCTTAGAACTTAATTTGTCAAAAGATCAGTATGGTCAAGACAAATTGGGTCTATAGAATTGCTTGTTCTATTAAGAGTCCTATTAAACACATAAAATTAAACTGTTAAGAAATTATATCCAAATTAATAATGATAGTAACATTCTTTTCTCGAAGCTTTAAATAATATCGAATAAAGACCTAGGTCTTCAATCTTTTATACAACAATATACTCATTTTCTTAGAATTTATGGGTTCAAATGTGCTTTAATTCCTTTAACACCCTGTTGTACTCATATATTGACTTATAATTCGAATTCCAAACCTTTGCAATTTTGAAACATCATTTTCAAATTAGTGACACCAAGCAATTGTATTATAACAAAAGTAGCATTATAAACAAAATAAAGTGATGATTAATTTTCAATAAGTAACAAATTGAAAAAAAAAACCTGAATTAAGTTAGTCTCTTTGACAAATATTAATTGACATCTCAAAATCACCAAAAGCATCATTATAAATCCCCATTTGTGAGCTTAGGAGGTCTTACATCTTATGAACAATAATTGTTGTAATAGTTAATAGCATTCGCCTATTAACTTTATCTTTCTTTATAAAACTTGGTCTAATGTAGACATTGAGATTAGAAAATGCGTTAGATGTAAACAATAAAGAGTAAAGTTTCTTGTCCATCTTTCATTGATAACTGTAAGATAAAATGTGTACAAAAAATGCCTATTTTTTAAATTGACCTTGATTATTTCCTTCACTCTCCATGGTATCATAAAACTAACACATTATTGCCTTCTCATCACTATCAGCTAGCAAAGTACCCTCACTAAGGGCTCACAAACTCGAATGACAAATTGAGATTGAGATCGAAGTTTATTATCTTCAAGTATAATTCTAGAAACCTCCAATTCAACATTAGACGTAGCATGCTGAGATGCAAACTACTTATCACTTATAAACGTTTACATCAAGTCCTTCTTCATCATAATAAAACGCTAAAGAGATACGAAATTTGTTGCAAATCTTATAATAGGAGGACAATCAAAGTCCTGTCATTGGTGAAATCTTTCCTCATTAAATTCAGGACACACGCATGATTATAGATGAACTTGGTTGCCTTATTTGTTTTCTGCACAGTCTAATCAATAATAAGAAAATACCTAGCAACTCATATATTTTCCAACGTTATGTTAATGTAATGTGTAACACAATGAGTCTAATAAAAATAATATACTTATTTTACAATCTTCTTCTTGCTATTTTATAAGTAAAATCATTGTCAATAATTAATTGAATAATATTTTATGGCCCAATTTTATTCATAACTTCATCAAATATTTAAAGTAGGGTATCAACATTCCTAACAAGGCCAGATGCTAATCATCATACATGATTGAACACTCATAAATAGCCCACGTCATTCTCATTTCATCCACATAAATTTTATTATGAAAGTATAGTTGCTAAGAAGTTTACCTCTACGTTCATTAATTGAAGGAGCTTTGTATCCTGGACTGCAAGAAGAAATAGCATCACCATAGGTTGATAATAATAAGTTTGGGTAGTATTGAACGTTATGCCTGAATCATAGGTTGATAATAATAAGTTTGGGCAGTATTGAACGTTATACTTGAATCATAGCATCAATTAGTCATTGATATGTCCACAATATAAGTTCCTTCTCCAAGGCACTACGGATTGAAGGCTGAGTCCCAAAAGTTGTTTGTGGTGAAAAAAATATTGTCTTATTCTTTTTCTATAATCAAGTGTAACATTTTTTCTTGATGGGTATGAATACTATTACATTTAACATCCCCACTTTCATCCTAACCACCAACTAAAGAACTTCGACTACCAATTTCGTAGTTCAATCTTTGTATTTTATCTTTCTCATATTGATACTATTTAATCAAA
Source organism: Erythroxylum reticulatum (assembly GCA_025504915.1). Classification (NCBI taxonomy): domain Eukaryota; kingdom Viridiplantae; phylum Streptophyta; class Magnoliopsida; order Malpighiales; family Erythroxylaceae; genus Erythroxylum; species Erythroxylum reticulatum. Next base: position 9,745,930 of record JANSVA010000217.1, read on the forward strand.
GTTTTAATTCATTATTTCATATTATGTCACATTTTCTTACAAGGTTTTACATCATCTTTGACTCCAACTAAATGCTTCTTTAATCTGGTGTCCTCCACCTTTTAAATGATTGTTACAATACAAAAGTGGGGTGGCTCTTCGTTCTAGGAACCTATCTAACATGAGCCTAAGCAATATCATCTAATATTCCTATACTTGAAGCAACTGAATTATAAGGAGTACTTAAACTTTCCTCCATTTATTTATAAAATAAATTAATACATGTGTTAAAATTAAATTAATAACTTAATACCAAAATAAGGAACACTTAATTTTATTATAAAATATTATCACAAAATTAGTATTATTTAACTCAAAACTAACACAAAAGCACATACATCTTATATAACTCATTTTGTATAGTTACATAATTCAACCATAAAGGTATACATTCATAACTATAACCTATTCAATTTCAACCATAACTCATAACTATAGTTTTACAATCTATTTTATGTAAACTTATAATTCAACTATAATTTAATATATTTTGCTTATTGATACAATTCAATTTGTAATGCTTATCATTACTTTCTTTTTTTAACTAATTTTAATCAACATTGTTACTAAATCCTTATTCTCAACTCCAATTGAACAATCTTTCATTCGCCAATTTTAAGTAACATTCTTAGTTTCTTACTTAAATTAAGTCTATAATCAAGAGTCAACATACATTATATAATTCACCACCAAGAATTCAAAAACCAACAATTCAACATACACAATTACATGTATGCATCTTATATAACTGATTTTGTATAATTACATTATTCAACCATAAAGGCATACACTCATAACTATAACCTATTCAATTTCAACTATAACTCATAACTATAAGTTTACAACCTATTTTATGTAACTACATAATTCAATGATAAACTAATCTATTTTATTTGCTTATACAATTCAATTTATAATGCATATCATTACTTTGTTTTCTTAACTAATTTTAATCAACATGTTACTAAAATCTGAATTCCTAACTTTAATTTATCAATCTTTTATTTACCAATTTTAAATTACATTCCTAGTTTCTTACTCAAATTAACTCCATAGTCAAGAGTCAATGTACATGATACACTACATAATTCAATTTCATCCATCACAATTCACCAAGAACTAATAATTTAACATACACAATTTCTACACAAGACAAAGTCACAAGGAACAAATACACAATTCATCATAAATTCATAATTTAATAGTTATTTATCTATATTCAATATTCTACATAACACAAATTCTCAATTTAATATTCAAATCCACAATGAACAAAATTCAATATTTCAATATCCATAATTGTTAAGATATATGTTATGATATTTTATTATTTAATTTTGGGTATTATTTGATATTGGACTTAGTTGGACATACTTGGAGTTTTGTATTCTATCTTATGTGGGACTCTTTCAAGATAAGGTTGATTATGTTTAAAATTCTAATTAAGATAGGATTGAATTGATAGCCTATTTTGGTGATAATAGTTATCTAAGGCAGCTGAATTATTGGAGATTTGATTGACTATTTTGTAGTTGGATTGCTGTTGTGCTTCTCTGGTTTTAAACAACCATTGTTAGATTGTTTTTCGTTGTTGAGTGTGTGTAATTGGAAAGCTGGTTTTCTTGAGCATTTGTATGATTTTTGTTGGGCTGTTCTTGGTCGATGTGGTTGTGATGCGCAAAAAACTCCAATAGTCTTTGTGGATTTTATAGCTCCAATGTTTATAACGTTTTGGTGAAAAAATGTTTATCTTGTTGGTCATTTTTTTGATGCTATGTGTGAGATGTTCGGGTGATAATATTGAAGGACTATAGCAGATTTCTTAGTGGACGACTTCTGATCTTTCGTTTAAGAAGCTAGAGTTATTAGGAGAGTTGTTCTTCTTATCTCAAGTGTATTTATTTATGTCCTTTATTTTTTAATCACTTCAGTTATTTTATTTTTTATCTTTATTGTTAAATATTGTTAAGAAAATCTACTATTATGGTTAACATGAGTTGGTCGTTTTATTGGGAATGATTTACTTTCACAGGTTGTGAGGACGAGAGATAGTGTCAAAGGTTAAGTGAGTTGGATTAGTAAAGCCTTGTATAAAACTATTGTTGCTAGTGAAAGTAATAAGCTGGGTGAGAGCCTTGCAGAAGTAGGTAAGAAAGCTTATAGCTGCTGTGGTTGAATCATAATTTGTGCAAAACTATACCATTCAAGATTTTCAATTAGTATTAGAGCGGGTCATCGAATCAGAACTTGGTACTTCAAGTTGGTGTAGATCCTCACAATTATGGTTGTAAAAGAAGAGGCATCAATTACCAGGCCACCGTTGCTAAAAGGTTCCAACTATCCTGCATGGAAATCACGGAGGAGACTATTCATTCAAGTATAAGGAACAAAAGCATGGAACTCAATTTTAAATAGATGGACACATCCAATGACGACTGATGAAAAGGGAGAAGACGTGTTTAAAGATGCATCTGAGTGGACAAAGGTTAAAGAAGAAAGAGCGCTTGAAAATTCTCAAGCTATGCATGCCATCCTCAGTATAGCTGATGAAGGTCGTTTTTCCATGATATCAACTTGTGAATCGACAAAAGAAGCATGAGACACTTTGCAAATTACACATGAAGGATCGAAATTTATGATAGCTTCAAAACTTTAGAGGTTGGCTATGATATATGAAGAGCTGAAGATGGATGAAAGTGAAACTATTCAAGAATTCTATGAGAGACGATGTGACATAGAAAACCAGGCATATCAACTTGGGAATAAGTATTCTAATCTGAAACTTGTTAAGAAAACATTGAGATCATTGCCATCATGATTTATACTAAAAATTGCAACCATAAAGAAGCTCAGGATATCAATGAATTGTCTTTGAACAAGGTCATAGGGATTCTTACTAACTTTAAGATGATTTTGTCAAGGAATAAATGAGAGAAGAACAAAGGATTGGCATTGCAAGCTAAAATTGGTAAAACTGTGAATAACATAGGAGATGAATCTGATGAGAATGAGGATATGTTGTTATTGACAAGAAATTTTAGTAAGTCGTTAAAGAAAGTGAAGACCAAGTTTAGGCAAAATGGTGGGAACTCATGAAATATCAACTTCAAACAATAAACTAAAACTCAAAAGGGTGAAAGAAAAGTGAAGAAAATTCAATGACTTGAGTGTTAAGTTTTTAGACATATGCATATGAAATGTGCTAACACTTTGAAAAAGAGAATAGGGAAGTCCTATACAAGTACGTGGAGTGAGAATGAATCCGAAAGTGAGTATAGTAGTGAAGAAAATTTTATAAGTAGTATTGTGTTAGTTGCTTTATACAACAAAAGTCTAGTTGCGTGTTTAACAAGAACCAAGAAGGAAAAAACTGATAATAAAACTGTGAACATTACTGTCAAAAATTTTGGGAAAAATATAGATGGATTAACTCAAAGTTTAATTTCAAATTATGACAGGGATAATAGTGATTCTAATGACAAAATAAGGATATTTATGAAGCCTATGAATTAATGTATGCAAAATGGGTGCAAACGTACAAGAAGAATGAAAAGTTAAAGAAAGAAAACTCCTCTATGAAGAATATCATTCAAGATTTAGAGAAGAAGTTATTATCTATAATAAATGAGCTTGATGAAACAAAATTAAAGCTAGTCAGTACAGAAAAAGGAATAAGAAGGCTAAATGGAGGTACAAAAAAATTAGAGCAATTGTTAGACATTTGTAAGATTAAAGGAGACTTGCAAGGTCTCAGCTACAAAAGCGAGTGTTCTAAGGTGAATGATAATAAAAGAAATGATGCTAGAATTGTCAAAGGAGAAACCTTGATATGTGCTTAAATGCCTACACTTAGTGATTAATGCCTTAGAAATGCTTAGGATACTCACTTTAGCTCATATTTGATTTTAGGTACATTTCAGATGTAACACCCCACTCCCGCAAGACCTAAAATCGATATTAATGGATGATGTCTGAGCTCGTGCCCCGTGAGGGTGGCGTGCTAGAGCACTCAATCACTTAGAAATCAGTATAAAATTTTTCTTTTGTTTTAAACCATAAACATGATATGCGGAAATCAATCATCACATAGGGCCCACCTTCATTCATAAACATTTTCAATCATCATAATACAGTCACCAATATTTACAATAGCCATTTGGGCCCTTTCACAAATACAAAACACTTTGGTTGCTTGAAATACAAATTTATACAAAAAATTTGCAAAATGAACACTTTAATACAAATTAAAGAAATGCAATGCAAACGCGAACTAATTTCGACCTCTATCCTTCACTTGTATGTTGTAGATATACTCATGTTGGCGGGTATTCTTCTGATCCTAAAAAATAATTGCAAATTTTGGGTGAGTTTTGCGAGCTCAATAAGTGACCATCATCGATGGCTCACCTAGTCACATAGCACATAATTCACATTATTACACATTTCACATTCAATACACTTAATCATTCATATTATGCATATGCAATGCGCATGAGACTTACTTTCCAATTGTTACTTTATTGTGACCGAGTGCCTAAATTGTCCTGTATCCATTGGATATCGGGCTCATTAATAACTGTCCCTTATCCACTTGGGGGATACATGGCTCATTATATATAGTGAGCCTTAGGCTCTTAATCACTTTTGAGCTCAAGGCTTATTTTCACTTTCAAGCTTTAAACTCTTTTCACTTTCGGTGGCTACTCTGGTCATAACTGCCATTATTTTTCATGCATTCATGAGATGGAATGCATCAATCACATTTGCATGATCCCATTCACTCACAATCCCATATCATTGGACCTTAGTCCAGCATTCAACATTAAGTTGAGAATCACATTTTCACTTACACGCAAATGCCCATTCAAAACACATTTATCAATCATAATATGTACACTTGGTTCATCTCATTCACATTCAAATAGCACTTCAATATACAAATCAAATATCACAATCATCGAACCTCCTGTCTAGAAACCAACAAAATCAATCACATTATACAAAATTCAAATAAAAAACAATGAAATAAGACCATCTCGATCTACTCACAGTACGCTCCAGATTAGCATTTGCTTCCAAATTCTGGGAATGCCTAAATGTTGACACTTAACATGCATAACCCATTTATGCAAGACACACATTGCACACTCATTAATAATTTCACACCTATAAGAATTTATTTATGCACAAATGTATAATTGGATTATACACTATGTAAAATGCATGCTCAATGATAATCTTGGGTACTGTAACAAACTTCACATCTTATGCTCATTCTCATTTCATAACCTAATCACTCATCAATTCTTTAAATCACAATCAATCAAAAATTTATCATTTTTCATAATCATCCAACAACCAGAACACTCGCGCATTTTATGACCTTTTCTGCACTTCTTTACTTTCAATTCTTCTGCATTTCTAAGTTTTGTGTTTTCTTCATTTATTCCTTTAACTATCACTTTAATCATTCTTTCACACCCTTACACACTCTCATTGATCTTTTAACTCCCGAAACTAGTTTAACACTATCCCATAATATTTCAGTCATCAATCTAAAGAAAATCACTATGTACTGTATACTGAATCTTCTCACTCATTTTCTAGCAAATAAGAATATCACTGTTTTTAACCATTTAGTAATGAACTAATGATGCATGCCTCATTTCATGCAAAAACTACGTAAGCATAACAAGTTTACTTGATTGAAACTCCAATCTCTGCAAAATCACGTAACCCTAATTCTTCATGCAACTTACATACCTCATCTAGAAGGTTGACAGGGAGGTTCGGTTTTTCTTGGAATAAAAGGAAGAAATATCAAAGTGGAAGTGATGAAAAACAGAGAAAAGCAAGGTTAAACTTCGGTGAATATTTGAAGAAAGCATTCGGTTGGAGGAACTCTAAAGAAAGAAGTTCCAAGAATGATAAGGATAAGGACAACAGCTAGCCTTTTAAGGAAATAAAATCTTATCTTTAGCTAGGACATCTGTCCATTTCTTATCCACTTATCCACTTCCCTTTATTAATTTATACTTAAGTTTTATGACTTAATAAAACCACTGTAATCACAAATCATAACCCCTTACTCACTTTCAGATTTTTCACATAACACATCATTTCGGGTCAATTTTACATGTTCTTTTTGACCCCGACACTGAAGTCATTTTGCAACACTTTATTCTAAAAACATATTCCCCTATGTCTTATGTC
>JANSVA010000217.1:9774794-9788107 GCA_025504915.1 Erythroxylum reticulatum
GATGAATGAATGTGTAGATCCTGGATCTACCAATGCATATGCTTCAAATTGAAAAACATTCAACACACCTGCTACCATATTTGGGAAGTTTTGTGCTTCCTATGTGGTAATGGCATAGACCCTGGCCTGAGATTGCAGCTGGTTGCTCCGCACCTCAATCCTGACATTGGGCCCTATTGACTGAGTTCTACCTCTACCTTGATTTCTCTGTGTAGACTTGCCAGCTCTACTCTGCTAAACTGTTGTCTTAGTCATTGTTCCTCCTCTAGCTCCAAACTGTGATCCTAACATCTCAGGACAATCTCTGATCAGATGTTCTAATGAGCCACAACAAAAACAAGTTCCAGTTTACCACCATGCTTTTTACCACAATGCTCACACTCAGGCAGCTGTTGAGACTGGTTAGAGGACATTTGTCCTCTACCTCTCCCAGACCAAACAAATCCACCTCTTTATCAGGATCCAAATTATCTCGATCTAGACTAGAATTGAAACGATCTATTCTACCAAAATCAGCCTGAGATTCATCTTGCCTTTTACCTCTAACCTCCTGTCTGTGCTCTCCCTGACCATCCTTCAAAAATTGTTCAATTCTGATTAAGGTCACTCAGAGTTCTATGAAGCTGCCCAAATTAGAAGTGTTCAGTCTCATTCTGATCTCCATGTTCAAATCGTCCTCAAACTGTCTACATTTATCTTTCTCTGTTGGGACCAATGCAGTTGCATACCCCATTAGCTCATTAAATTTTATCTCATACTCTTCCACTGTTAGCCTGCCTTACTTCAACTCTAAAAATTATTTCATCTTACGATCCATATAAATCATCGGCATATAGTTCTCTTGAAACACTCTCAAAAAATCTTCCTAAGTCAAATTACAAGGTCTGGTGGAACTGTCTGGATCCGTCTTCCACCACTGGTATGCGTGACCTTGCAGTAGTGAGACTGCATAATCAAATCTTTCATTTACCTCATAGTCCATCTAGTCTAACACTCTTCTAGTTCTCTCTAACCACCCTTCTGCCTCAGCTGGGTCTGTACTTTCGTTAAGTCTACAGCCCCCTGCTTTCTCAGCTTATCATATCTTCTTTCTTGCCTTTCTGGAATTCTTGGAGGCATTTGGGCAAACTCAGGTATAAGAGATTCTAAATTGGCTCCTACAATCCCCATGTCAGCTGACTCTCAATTTGATCTCCTATGGAAGGTGACCTATAACAAACAAAAGTGTGATCACTATCTAAATATCTCACTATTTATCATATCTTAACTCATATTTGTCCCTAAAGATGCCAAACCATGCTTTGATACCAAAAATGCAATATCCCACTACTATAAGGCATATACCTAAACATTCATAGACATTCAAGTACATATCCTATGATAATGGTATGTTAGATCAAAACAAATCCAACTTACACATGACATCAACTAACTTATTTAAAAGTCATCAAATTTTAAAAACCATTAATTGGATTCATTCATAAAAGCTTACACCGATTTCCATTAAACAAATATTTACAAAACCTCATACAGGTTCCAGCAAAAACTACAAAATAAAATATATAACTCTTCTGATATCACCTGACAGACCTCTGAGCCATAACTTAGTCCAAAATGGGTAATGGGATGTAAGGAAGCATTCAACAAAATTAAGGAGCTTGGACATCCCTACCGGTGATTCAACTGCCATATTGGAACCTACCCTTCGAGATCATGTATGATGTGAACGATTATGCAATAAAGGCGGTCTAGGATAAAGAGTGGGAAAATTTTTGCACGTCATCTATTATGCTTCAAAGACTCTAAACATAACTTAATTTAATTATTCCAATAATGAAAAAGAACTGTTATCTGTGGCTTTTTCTTTGGAAAAATTTCGATCATATTTGCTTAGTGCTAAAGTGATTGTTTATTATGACTATACAGCTTTACGATACTTGCTTATAAAGAAAGAAGCAAAACTGAGGCTGATCAGATGGATTCTCCTCCTTTAGGAATCCGTCTTGGAGATCAAAGATAAGAAGGAGGCAGAAAATGTAGTGACCATCTCAATGGTTTTATAAAGGAAGAAGATGATATCCCTTTACAAGAAACCTTTCCAGATGAGCAATTATTTTCTGCCGATGTTACACCACCATGGTATGCAGACTTTGTCAATTTTCTAGTTACTAACGAATTAGCTATTTCTTTTCCAAAGGCTCAGAGGGATAAGCTACGAAGTAAAGTGAAGTATTATGTATGGGATGACCCGTATCTTTAGAGGCACTAAGCATATCAAATTATTAAGAGGTTTGTACTGAAGAATGAATCATCATCAATTTTAGTCTTTTGCCATTCATACGCATGTGGAGGACATTTTGGAGTGAAAAGGATAGCTCATAAAGTTCTGGAGAGCGGCTTCTACTGGCCAACATTGTTCAAAGATGCATATACCTTCTATAAATCCTGTGATAGATGCCAACGGTCAAGTAACCTGTCCCGTAAGGATCAATTGCCATAAACTCCTTTGCTTTTTTGTGAAAATTTTAATGTTTGGTGCATTGATTTTATGGGACCTTTCCTCTATGTTTTGGATTTACTTATATATCTTGTAGTTGATTATGTTTCCAAATAGATAGAAGCCAAAGCTACTATGACTAATGATGCAAAGGTTATTGCAAATTTTTTTAAGGATAACATTCAACCTAGATTTGGGATACTGAAAGCCATTATTAGCGACAGAGGAACCCATTTTTGTAACAAGATGATGGAAGTAATGTTCAGAGAACATCACATCACGCACAAAGTTTCTACTACTTACCATGCCCAAACCAATGAGCAAGTTAATGTCTCAAATCAAGAAATCAAGTTAATCCTGGAAAAAATCGTGCAACCCAATAGGAAGGATTGGAGTGTAAGACTGGAAGATGCACTATGGGCCTACAGGACGACTAACAAAACACCAATTAGAATATCTCTGTATAGGCTAGTGTTTGGGAAGCCATGTCATCTTCTGATAGAATTACAACATAAGGCATATTAGGCTATTAGAAGATGCAACATGAACTTGGATAATGTAGGAGTGCATAGGAAGTTGTAGCTTCAAGAGTTGAAAGAGATGAGGAATGAGTCATATCAAAATGCAGTGATATATAAGGAGAGGACGAAAGTTTTTCATGATAAGAAGCTTCATGGTGGGCTAGAAAATGTTACTATATCATTCCAAACTCAAACTCTTTCCAGATAAGTTGAGTTCTTGTTAGGTTGGTCCATTTGTTATCACTTATGTCTTTCCTTTTGGTGTAGTAGAGATGTGAAACCTCAAAACTGACAAGACATTCAGAGTGAATGGGCATCACTTAAAGCCATGTTATGAGGGCTTCCAAACAGGGGATTTGGAGTTATTAATGCTGGAGAATGTGACTGGTGTCACTTAATGCACATTACTAAAGATTGAGCCGACGGCGTTAAACAAAGGCATTGTTTGAGAGGCAACCCAAAGGGAGCTAATTTCTATCTTCATTTTTTCATTTGATATTTTTGTTAATTGCTCCATTTCTTGCATTTGATTTTACATTAAGGACAATGAAGTTTTAAGTGTGGAGGTGGGGTATAATAGTTTTTATGCATGATTTTTAAGCTTAATTGTAGCTTATGTGACTTCTTAGGTGATTTTCAAAATCAAATGAACAAAATTGAATATTTTATTATTTTCTATTACTTTTAAGACGATTTAGTCATAATTAGAGTGTGAATTGAATAGTAAAATCCATAGCAAAATTTAGCATGTACTTTTGCTCTTGTGATTGGTTAATGTGCATTATTCTTAGAAGAGCAGTTACTAGTGGTAGACAAAAAATAATAAGGTTTTGGTATATTAGATTGACACATTCATATCAGTCTCACTGTCTTTTATTATATGTGACCTTCATGACATATACATCTTTACTTTGCATTGATTTTCTATTTGAGACCACATTTTTATCACATGCACTTTCATGAAAACGATTAGGCATTCTTTGTTGATTACGAGATACATTAGCCAAATAGCTCACCCATTTAGGTGAATTTTCCTTTGCTAACCCCCTTTAAGCTTTATTAGCCTTTTCTTTTCTATAAACCACATTACATGCACCTAACTAAATGCCCTACCTAAGCCTTAAAGCTAGTGGAGCATTTGTTAATCCATGATGAATGTGATTGTACAAAAGTCTAAGGGGGTATACATACATGTGGGTTGGTTATATTTGATAAAATTCCATGTTATAAATCCTATGTTGATGTAGCTTCTATCACTTTTATATTTTTAAAAAAGTAAAAAAGAGGGAATAAAAATGTGAGTTTGAATAAAATTATTAAGGAGGAAATGCAATTGTTGTGAAAAGTTGTTAATAGTTTATCCTTCTTAAGTTGTATTAATTTGGTGTTTGAATATATTGCATATGAAGTGGATGTGGTTTTAAATGGAGAACATTTTGTGTTATATTCATATGGATTAAGGTGTGAGAGTTGAATTGAGTTGTGAAACATAATTATTACATTCTTCAAAGCTGACAGTACCCAATTTTAAATGAATGTTAACTTGTGAACTTGATATTTCATTGAGTATTACTTTTTCTTCACTAGCTTAATGGCTTTTATGCTACATTAACTCAATTACATCTCACCTTACCCTTACCCACATTACAACCCTCTAAAAGTCCTTTGATTCATGATTATGCATGTGACTTTTAATGGTAAAGACATGAACTAATATGCAAAGTTATGGATTGTTGTGATCGTGAATGATGTTTAACTGTACATGGGAAATATCTTGTTTAAACACCTTTTGTCCAAGTCTACCTCTAGATTACTCAGTTTCTAATGGTGGTGAATATTGATTGATCATGAGTAGAAGCTTTGAATGTTGAACTTTTGCTATAGGTTTTGAAAGTCATTCATCTTTACTTATGGTTATTAATTCTTAAGAAATCTGGAAAATGACCAAAAGTTTTGGTTTGTGATTTTGATTTTGACGATTTGCCTGAAAATGATCAAAAGCTAAGTGTGGGAGAACTTGATATATGCTTAACTGTTGATTCAATTGATATACTACACTTAGTGATTAATACCTTAGAAATGCTTAGGATACTCACTTTAGCTCATATTTGATTTTAGGTACATTTTGGAAGTAAAGGAGCTAAAGTGACCCGAAAGCATGTTCATTGAAGCCATCTTTTCAATTTCCATATTCACTTATCATCGTGGAACAAAAATGATAAATATTGGAGCAAGTAAAGACAAGAAAATTAAGATGACGAAGCAATATAGCTCACAGCTAATGTGCATCGAAATTGAATATTTTTGCATTACCCAATATGAAATTAAAGGATGGAAACAAAGGTATGAAACGACAACAAGTTGGAAGCAAAACACGTCAGCAGATGGAAGCATAAGGAACAAAACGCGTAGCAAAAGGATCAACATCTATGAAACGCAAACGTTATGCATAGCATTTGCAAAATGCAGAAAAAGAGCGTCTGCGAAACACAAATGTTCAATATTCAGTGCAGAGGCATTTTAACTAAAACGCACAATAATTAGTAGGGTGTACAGTAGAGGTGGACCAAAAATTAAATCAAAAAAGAGAGAGAGGAGCGAAGAACAGAGGGTGGAGGCATTAGATTATTTCTTCATTTTTCACTACCGACATAACTATAGAGATGAGGATTGAATCTTGGAGTATAAAAATAGAGATAGATGGCTAGCTTCTCGATGTTGGTTCAACAGGAATATCAACACCAAGTCACGGTTAAGCTATTTTATCATTTTAAGGATGTAATTTCTTTTCGAAGTGTTGTATTGTTGGTATTGATTTGATTGAGTTTTAGGATGAATGAACTTAATACATTATTTTGATTGTTCTATTTCGAACCTATTGCTAAAATATTGAATGTAATTCGTAATCGATAATTTTGATGTCTTTGAGTAGCATCTACTGATCCCATATCGTTAGAAACAACATAACTTAGGTTAGATAACTCAAATGTGTGAAGTTACTACTTTTATTGATCATTTTTCACATCGTAATGCAGCTGCCAAATTTAATCTAAAGATCGTATCCTAGGTTATTCGGTAGTTAGGCTTAATTAATGATCATATCTTGATTAAACAAAATTTAAGGAAAATCAAGATTAGGAGAGCATTATATTAGTCTCAGATCAATAGTTTGAAGAAAGTTGTAAAGACATTATGATGATGAAATATGCTTGATTATGTTTAGGTCGAGATTAAACCTAAAACTGAACCTTACGTATATTCGACAATTTGATCATTTTTATCACTTATTTTAATTTGTTTTAGATAGTTTACTTTTATTTTATTTTCTAAATTGTTAAAATCCATCCCCCCTTTTTATATTTTCCTTGCATTAATTAATTTCGTTACGAAAATTAACCAAACATTTTCTACGGATTCTATCCCGACTCACAATAACTATAAATTTTAGTGTGCAGAGTCAGGTAAATTTTACAATGCACTCGACACGCACTGTCAAACCTCAAGGAAGAATCGAGGTTCATACCTATATGTCACTTTTATGGGGTTATCGGGCACATAAGGCTTAAATGCTACAAGTTGTTACAAATGATATTTCAAAGGGCTCAAAATACACTCTTCATTAAATTTCTAGTAATAACCTATGATACCAAAGTACACTTGGGTTTGAAATCCATGAAGGCTACTTCACATGACGTTTGGTATTTTGACAGTGAATGTTCACGTCATATAACAAGAGAAAGGAGCTACTTGATCAATTATCAAAGTTGTATGGATGGGCATGTGACTTTCAGTGATGAAAAGAAGTCTTCAATCATTGGAAGAGGGAAACTTTGCATGGATGAGCTGCCAGACTTCAAGAATGTTCTTCATGTTGATGGGTTAAAGGCAAACTTGGTAAGTATAAATTAGCTTTATGATGATGGATTATTGGTTAAATTTATAAGTGATGAGTGCAGAGTGTTAACTGAACAAGAAGAATGCCTTATGAGTGGCAGACAATCAGCGAATAATTGTTATATGTTACAGGTCATTACTTCTTGTAAATTAGCCTCATATGATGACAATATAAATATATGGCATCAAAAGCTTGGCCACGTCAACTATGCACTTATTAGCAAGTTACTGAAATTTGAAGCTATGAGAGATTTGTCCACAATGAATATAGAGGATAAGGCAGTGTGTAGTGCATGTCAAATAGGTAAAAGACAAGAGTGCCACATAAAAAGGTTAGACACCTTACATCCTCATGCATATTGGAATTAATTTATATGGACTTGGATGGTCCAACACAATATGCTAGCATTAGTGGAATGAGATATTTTTTGACTTGTGTTGATGATTATTCTATATACACTTGGGTATCATTCTTGAAAGAAAAATTAGATGCGTTTAAGTATTTTAGAAGCCTATGTGTGAAGGTCATGAATCTAAAAAATATGACAGTGTTAAGAATACGATCAAATCATGGAAGAGAATTTGAGAATGTTAACTTCAACGATTTCTATGATAAACAATATATCATACAAGAATTTTTAGCACCCAAAACTCCATAACAAAATAGGGTTAAGGAGAGGAAGAATCGTACCTTTCAAGAAATGGCCAGATCTATATTGAATGGAAGAAAAATGTCAATGCGATTTTTAGCTAAAGTAGTGAACACAGCATGCCACATACGTAACAGAGTTCATCTCAGAAGTATCTTGAACAAGATATCTTATGAACTTTGGAAGGGAAAGAAACCAGATATAAGCTACTTTCATATTTTTATCAGTAAGTGCTACATTCTTAGAGATGGGGAACAACTTGGAAAATTTGAAAGCAAGAGTGATGAAGGGATCTTTCTTGGATATTCAATCCATAGTAAAACATACCGAGTGTTTAACCAAAGAACCAAGAAAGTGATGAAATCCATCAATGTTGTGATAGATCATATGTCTCAATTAAATGATAAAGTAGCAGAAGATAACTTGCATAACCAGCCTTGCAAACTAGCTCAAACATGCAATGAGACAAGAACCAAATACTACCCAGATTTGCAGTTAGTTGCTGCTAATGAAGAAACTATCCAAACAGAGGAACTGTCAGTTGCTTTGGATGATGAAACTACTAAGACACTTGATGCAAAAATAATTCCTTTGAATAATCAAAGCTCAAGAGAAAATGATTTAAATAGGGATCTTCCTTCATGGATCAGAAGAAGTCATAAAAATGGAGAAGTAAGTGAGAGAAGAAAAATAAGGGAAAGAAAAAGAGTAGATTATTGAGAACTCGCGGGACTTTTATGTTACATCTCTTCATTCGAGCCTAAACATGTTAAAGAAGTCTTACAAGATGAGTTCTTGATAGCATCTATGTAAGAAGAATCGATTCAATTTGATCATAATGACATGTGGGAATTGATTCTAAGACCATTTGATGTGAATGTGATCGAAACAAAATGAGTGTTTTGTAATAAAACCGATGAAAAAGGAAATGTGACTAGAGATAAAGCAAGATTAGTGGCTCAAGGTTATTCTCAAATTTAAGGAATAGATTTTTCATGAAAATTTTGCATCAATGACAAGGCTTGAGTCGATTAGACTAATTTTGGGTATAGCTTGTGTGAAAGGACTCAAACTCTATCAAATGGACGTGAAAAGTCCATTTTTGAATGGGTTTATACAAGAAGAGGTATATGTTGAGCAGCTGAAAGGTTTTTTTGATTCAGTTTATGTTGATCACATTTTCAAGCTTAATAAGGCTCTGTACGATCTTAAAAAAGCTCCAGGAGCTTGGTATTGAAGGCTAACTTAGTATCTCATCAAGCAAGGTTATGAATGAGGTAGTGTTGACAAGACCTTATTTTTTAGAAAATTCAGATATCATTTGAAGATTACACGGGTTTATGTTGATGATATTATGTTTGGTTCCACTCATCCAAAGATGGTAGACAAACTTGTGGAGTTAATGACGCATTAACTTAAGATGAGCATGGTAGGCCAGTTGAATTTATTTTTGGGTTTGCAAATTAAACAAATGAAGGATAGTATTTTTGTATTGCAAACTAAATATGCAAAGAATATAGTGAAGAAGTTTGGACTTAAGAATGCTCGGCATATTAGAACTTCTATAAGTGTATCTACTAAGTTAAACAAAGATGAAAATGGAAAAAGTGTTAATGTAAGCTTATATAGAAGTATTATTAATAGTTTACTGTATTTAAATGCAAGTAGACTGGGTATTTGTTATAACATTGGAGTATGTGCTCACAATCAAGCTAACCCTAATAAGACACACTTAACAATGGTAAAGAGGATTATCAGATATATTAGTGGTACTTCTGAATTTGGGATTTGGTATTCATATGATTCCACTTCCTATTTAGTTGGGTATAGTAATGCGAATTAAGCTGGAAACTTGGACGATGGAAAAAGCACTTTAGAGGGTTGTTTTTTCTTTAGTAACAATTTGATTCTATTGTACAGTAAGAAGCAAAATTCAATCTCATTGCCAATCACAGAAGCAAAACATATTACCGCAGCTAGTTGTTGCTCACAACTTCTTTGGATGAAACAAATGTTAGAGGATTATGGAATGGATCAAGATGTGTTGACAATCTTGTGTGATAACTAGAATGCAATAGATATCTCGAAAACCCTAGTTCAACATTTGAGAATAAAACACATTGACTTGAAGTATCGTTTTATCTGAGAGCTTATAGAAAATAAAGTTGTTATTCTTCTATATGTGACAACTAAAAAGCAAATGGCGGACATTTTTACGAAACCTTTTGATTCAATCAGGTTCCAATTTCTTCAAGGGGCTTTAGGATTATGTGTTTTACAGTTCTAATGTACTAGAATTGTCTTTCAATTTCATTTTTAAAAAAGTGGGAAATTAAAAAGACAAAATCCATAATTTTATCTTTCATTTTTTGGTTTATTGCCAACCCTTACCCCCCCCCCCCCCTCTCTTTTCCCTCCTTTTTTTCATTTGTTTGAAATTTTCCTTTTCACTTAGTTTGACTCTCTTATTCACGTGTCTTTTGGGTCTCTCAATTCATTGTCTTTTTCTTTTGACTCTCTCTCTTAAATTTCTCTCCACCAATATCACAAAATTCATCTTCACTGGGTCTTCTTCTATTTGGAGCTAAACTGACTAAGGTTAAACGTCAAGCTTCATCTGTTGTTGTGGAGAAGTCACCGTCTGCCTCTATACTCTCCACTGTCGGCCTTACTCAATGTTCCAACTATCTCCAACAACATCCGACATGCGAGAGAATCATTACTAATGTTGGATCTTCATTAAAGGTGCCCATTCCCTCTTCTGTTTGGGACCAACCATTGATACATGATGATGCTTTGCTTGTATTGTATTCCATGGTAGAGGACTCTGATCCTAATTTTGAAGAAGCTCTGATTGAGACTTTTGTTCCTGTCTCTACAATTGAGTCACCACCTACTACCACTCACTTTGTTCCTTAGAAATTGACCAAACAATTAGCTTGAAAATTAGTCCATCCTCCTCGTAGATACTGTCAAGTCAGAATGTCAGTTGATAATGCTATGTCATATACATTTTACACTTCCGCTGCAGTACAGAAATGGGACTCCATTGCAAACATTGGGTTAGTTCTTGATCATCCCATAAATTTGGATAAATTTCAAAAGTTTCATTTAGATATAATGTTGATTGAAAGACATTTATTAAATGCTACATTATTTTCATAACATTATGACTTTACATTGGTGAAAGAATTCTATCGTAATCTGGATAAAGATATCTTAACTTATTCTGCCTTAAGTTATAAATTGGTGTATATGAGGCGTAAATTGGTTCAATTTGATCCCAATAGGTTGAATTTATTTTTGTGTTTTGATAATCTACTTGATGACTGAGCATATGATGATGATTGGATTGTGAATAATGATATAATGGCGAATGTGTTAATCAGGGTTAAATTAACAGTATGGTCATCTTCCTCTACTTTGCATACATCTGCGTTGATGCAAAAATACTTTGTGATCTATAAGTTAATGTTGGCATATTGGTTGCCTAATACGCATGTGGTTTCTAATTATCTGACATTGACTAAGTTAGTTTATGCTATTGGTACTAAGGAGAATTTTAATTTGTGAAGAATCATAATTGAAACAATGCTTGCAATTTGTACTAAGTCTCACTCTTTGCTATACTTGTTGTGCTTGATTACACAATTTTTATATGCCAATAGGTTCCTCAGTTGACTTCAAGTGTTCTTGAGCCTGTGACACTGATGAACACTTTGCCTCAAATCTTGAATGTGAATAAGCAAGCTCGGGTGGTGGATTTGCCTTATTCCTCATTTGGGCCTTTTGATGCTTCAACTACTTCATCTATCAATCCGCATGTTACTCTATGTAATGAATTTAATTAGATTAAGGGCATTTTCCAAGTGGGGTTAGATGCACTCTGTCAACTAAAATAGTAGGTTCTTCATTTGTCTGCTGATTCATAATTGTGCTTTTTAGCATCTTTTGTCCTAAGGGAGAGAACTATGGTTTGGGAAACAAGTTTTAGGAAAATCTATTTAGATGCTTTATTGGTTGTTTTTGTTAACCTTAGATATTTATGTATTTGGATATTTGCTTATGTGAACTTGATGGAATTTTTTTGGATCTCGATGTTTGATTAAAGGGGAGTTCCGATGTGTTTTGTGACCTTGATGTTACGCGTCCAATTACCCTCTAAAGGGGGAGTTTGTGACAAATAATGCTAAAAAGGGGGAGATTGTTAAGATATATGTTATAATATCTTATTATTTAATTTTGGGCATTATTTGAAATTAAACTTAGTTGGACATACTTGTAATTTGTATTCCATCTTACGTGGGACTCTTTCAAGATAAAGTTGATTAAGTTTAAAATTAAAATTAAGATGGGATTTAATTGATAGCTTATTTTGGTGATAATATCTATCTAAGGCAGCTAAATTATTGGAGATTTGATTGACTATTTTACAGTTGGATTGCTGTGCATTACATTTTCTCTAGTTTTGAGCGACCATTGTTGGATTGTTTTTCATTGTTGAGTGTGCATAATGGGACAACTAGTTTTCTCTAGTATTTGTATGATTTTTGTTGAACTGTTCTTGGTCGATGATGTAACACCCCCTATACGGAACCTACAACACATAGCAACCAAATTCCTATACACGTATTGAAGGTATACAATTCTATTCAATGCTATACATATTCATATTACAAAACCCCCCATCACTGAACATTATCATTTAACATTAGTAATACATCTTTACATTTACATGGTAATCTAAAAGAAAACATACAATTTCCTTTCTTCATTACATGTGGAATCGTATATAACTAAAAACCTATTCCAAAAGTACATTTTCTTCTATCTTTTAGCCTTGATCCCTATAGATGTTCCTTGGTACCTCACTCCTATGACTTAGAACTATACGGATTAATACCTATGCTAAGTTTGAAAGCTTAGTGGAGAAAACACTTAGTTTGGATGACCACTCATAACAGTCATCCAACAAGCACACATATTTAGAAATATCACAACTTATATATCATAAATTCACATTCATGAACCAAATATTGATATTCAATGCTCATGTAAACAAGATAATGTAACATCCCGTTCCCATACTAAGGGTTAGAACCCTAAAATACGGTACATGTGAGATCAATGAAGGATTTTTAAAAATTGCATCTTCATGCTCATGCATATTGTCAGCATACACACGGTGAATTTGATGTTTTGCGCACATTAAAATGACTGTACATGCATTCATTGACATTTTCCAGGTATAATTGATTATTAATGTGCTTTTATTGAGAATTGTAAATTATTTGTATTGAAAACCGAATTAGAGGAGTATAAATAGTTGGATTAGAATTTTGGTGAATTATAGGAGAAATTTTCAAAAAATATTGGGTATTACTGGACTAGGAAAAATGCCAAGTGGCAAGTAAATTGATGAATGGTTATAGAAATAAGAAACCAAAGGATATTGGAAAAATATTGGAGATAATTGAAATGTAAGGAGGAAGTTAAAGGAATTAGTTCAAAAACAAAACTTAGTTAGAGCTTTAGACATTAGAGAAGTGACAAGTGTCACTCAATTAGTTAAGTTGATTTGTATAATTTACTAGAAAGTAAGTTATGTTCTCTGTGAGTTAAAAAGGCTAAGTACTCAGTCCTAATTACCTTCTTCGTAGCCACCTTCTTCAAATTTCCTCCCAATACACAGAGTTTTTCATCAAATACCTTCCAAGAGTTTTCTTTGTTTTTCCATATCCCACACCACTT
>JANSVA010000217.1:9795251-9862747 GCA_025504915.1 Erythroxylum reticulatum
GTCTTTAAAACCATAAAATTGGAATAATAAAAATCATAATGTTTATTACAAAGACAACATATATTTTTCACAATCAAGAACTATAACAAAGACTGAAATATATAAAGCTTCAAATTGTCTTTATGTGAACTCCACAACATTTAAAACTCCATCTTCATATCATTTGTATTATTATTATCCTATAAGAAAATAAAATATGATAAAAAAAAGTTAAGGACCAAAAAGTAAAGTGGAGATTTTAAAGTTATTTCTTCTCAAAAAATATTAATATTTTATTATATTTAACTATAAATATTCAAAAAATAAACATAAAAATAGAGTTAATAAAAAATGAGTAGTATATGGGTATCCATCAATTTGGGTTATCACTAGACCCATATCAAAATCCATATCCACATCCATTTTTCAACATCCATTTAAAATCCATTTTTTAGCCTCCATATCCATTTTTTTGGGTCGGATAATGTGGATATTAATCGGCTTAAAAACCCATTGTCATCCCTAAATGAGAATATACAAATGTGAATGATGCATTCCAGTACATGAATGCATGAAACATAAAGGCAGTTGTGACCAGAGTAGCCACTGAAAAAGAGCTTTAAGCTTAGTTATGCGCATCAGAGCCTCAGGCTCAACGTTTAATGAGCCTGGTATCTCCAATGGATATGGGATAGTTATTAATGAGCCTGATATCCACAATAGATATGAGACAGTTTAAGCACTCAGTCACAACAAAGTAACAAATAGAAAGTGGGTCTCATGTGCATTGCATTTATACTTGATATGTTTATTTTATATGATTGAAATGATTATCATGATTGCCCTGAAAATGAAGTGTGATAATTCATGAAAATGCAAAGATGTGAATAAACTGTTACGTTTGTTGATGTGATGCATAAATTGAGTGAACCATCGATGATAGTCACTCACTGAGTTCGCAAAACTCACCTAAAATTTGCAATTATTTTTCAGGCTCAGAAGAGTACCCCGTTAGGCAAACGGGAGTACAACTACTGCATTCAAGTAAGAGGTAGAGGTCGGGATCAGTTCACGTCTGCATTGTATTTCTTTAATTTTGTACTGAATTGTATATTCTGCAAAGTTTGTATCAAATTATGTATTCATAAGTACCATACAATGTGTATATGAATGATGTTGTAATGTAAAGACATTATGACTAAAATGTTTTGTATGTGAATTGGGGCCCAAGTGATTAGTGAAATTCTGATGATTGTAGTGCTGTGATTGAAAAAGTTTATGAATAAAGTTGGCCCGATTTGATTCCTGATTTCTGCATATGCTTATGCTAAAAAAATTTTACTGATTTTTTGAGTGGTTAACTGTTCTAACATGCCACCCTTGCGGGGCACAGACTTGGATACCACTCAGGATGTCGAGTATATGTCTCGAGAGGGTGGGCTGTTACACATAATGCAAATATGCTTCAACATATTATCCATATATCGAAATGCACATTTATAAGTCAAATATTCATATTCAACGCTCATTAATACAAATTATCAATATAATTGCATATCATTACAATTCATCATTATAACCAATACAAATGCTCATCGATACCAATTATTCATGTTGTCATACTCTATATCTTATTTATGACTGTTAAGTTTCCTTTCTGTATTAAGCCTGTATATTTTTTGTGGGTGTGGATAACGAATGCTGTGGATATCTGAAGATATCAAACTGTGGATACCTGAAGGTATCAAACTATGGTTACCTAAAGGTATCAAACTATGGATACTGGTGGTGTCAAACTATAGCAATGACACTAAAATCCTATAGGCATGCCTATTTATCCACAACCAAGACAATAGAGCAGGCACTATAACATTTCCTTTAACCATTTGCAAATTTAACAGTTCATATATTAACAAATCATATGATATACACTTCAAGTCATAAAATCTATATCTGTGTTCATACATGCAAGTTATAACTAATCACCATTAGAAGGGTGTTAAAATTATACTTGTATAATCATACTATACACATATGAGCAATACATACGCAAACAAATCATTTATGTATATGTAAGTTTTCTTTGGAATGCATTATGCTCAATCTTAAATTCCAATGTTCAATCACCCAATTCACATATGGTAAGTCCTATTTCATTTATTTCTAGGCGTTTGAAAATTTTCATATACATTCATAAAGGCTCGAATAAGATGCAGTAGAAATCAGAAACAAAAACAATGTCACGACCGTAACAGACACTCTCTCCATTCATACCACTACTTGTTCCTTAATATGCATATAGAAAAAGTTAAAACTGGGTTTTTAGATCTTCTAGAAAGTTTTTCTTCTATTTGTATAGTTATAGCACTAACAATAAGACAATTTGGACTTCTAAATCATGAGATATAGGCAAAATATCACAAGCTACTCTAAACAAGGGCAACACTAAGTCACCTTTTTTAATCTCAATTTCCAAGGTCACAGAACTAGAATTAAATTAGGGTCCCCTCTAGAGATATTTATCTCTATGTCTTAGGTTCATATGCAATTGAAATCACACAATTTGAAGGTCTGTAGGTTGATTTATAACTCAAACAATGTGACTGACTCAAACAAACCCTAGACAGAATTCCACTACATGATACTCTCTTGTTATATACAACCAAGTTCGTGTAAAGAAACACCAAAGCAACATCCTAGCAACAACTAAACATCTAAATGAATCTTTATATCCATTCAATCATACACAAATACAAAAATCAACTAATTGAAGTCCCAAACCTTAAAATTGACAAAATAGGTCTTCTATTGCCTTTCCTTCCCTTCCTCTTTGGCTTTGCTTGACTCACCAAGTGAAAAATGATGGGATGAAGAAGGTGAAATGGAGAAAAGAAAAATCTAAAGTTAAGCCATCAAAGTTTCATCCATATTCCCTTTCCATATGCCTTTTTATGAATTTTCTAGTATTAGACACGTGTTTCAATCCCATTGGTCCATATATCACAATCTTATTGGACCATGTGTTACAATCCCATTGGATCATGTGTTACAATTATATTAGACCATGTGTTAAAATTAAATTAGACTATGTGCTATAATTCTATTGGACCATATGTTACAATTCTATTAAACCATGAGTTACAATTCTATTGGAGACATATGTTTTATTATTATTGGTCCCACATGCCTTAATCTAATTAGTTCATGTGTTAACTTTAGCAAAATTACATATTGGTCCTTCTTCTTCCTTTACTTCCCACATTGGCCTACAATCTTATAAATTATTTCATTCCCCTATGTCTTAATTTTCTAATGTAATAAATTTCATGCAATTGGGATAATTATTCTGGGAGATATACCCAAAACACTATAGGTTGTTTGAAAATAGGGACAACAGCTATAACTCAACTTCAAAATAGAATTCAAAACTCTTAGAGACAGAATCCGATTTTAATTCCTTCATAAAAATTTTATACCGATGTCTTTAATTCAATCTGTAATTGAAATAATCCAATTTAGAGTCTACAGGCCAAGATATGGCAAAATTACAGAAATCTATTCAATGGAATCTATCCATTCAATGAGGTACACATCTCAAATCAACTAACTTCAGTCTTATTATACAAGAGCAACACAAAAATACATCCAATTTAACCAAAAACATCCCATTTACTTATGGAATACTTCTTTTATCAATTCTCCTCACATCACATTCATAAATTCAAGCAAACATGTCAAAATTTTCCATACATATTTCACGTTTAAGTATGTATGTCCATGTCAAAGCGAACAAATTATCTGTTTACCCATGTCTTTTAAATTAATAACCATTATGTCTCCTACTAAACTTAGATACACCTAATTCATTATATTCACTTCTTCATACACCATAGACATGCTATAATACTTCTAGGGTAAATGTTGGGTCGTTACAGATGTGGTTGTGATGTGTGAAAAACTCCATCAGCCTTTTTGAATTTTGTAGCTCCAATGCTTGTAATGTTTTAGTGAAGAAACATTTATCTTGTTGGTGAAGAAAATCTTTGTAACGTTTTAATCACTTGAGTTGTTTTATTTCTTATCTTTATTGATAAAAGTTGTTGAGAAAATCATCTATTGAGATTAGCATAAGTTGGTCATGTTATTGGAAGTGATTTACTTTCACAGGTTATGAGGACGAGGGATAATGTCAAAGGTTAAGTAAGTTGGATCAATAAAGCTTATATAAAACTATTATCGTTAGTAAAAGTATTAAGCTGGGTGAGAGGCCCGTAAATATAAGCAAGAAAACTTATAGTTGTTGTGGCTAAATCATAATTTGTGCGAAACTATACTATTCGGGATTTTCAAGTCATAGGTCTTGAATTTGATAAGAAAGGATTTCATTAATGGTATCAATTTATGTCATTTTACTATTACAAGATTTGCGACTAACTTCTTATCACTTTAGTATTTTATTCTAACGAGCAAGGAGTTGAGAAAAATGTTTACACATGATAAGTGAGTTGTATCTCAGCATGTCAAATCTAATGCTAGGTTAGAGGTTTCTAGAATTATACTTGAAAATCATGAATTTTGTTTCTAATGTTAATTTATCATCTGAGTTTGTGAGCATTTTGTTAGAGTACTTTATCTGATTGATAGTAATGAAAAGACAATAATATGTTATCGTTATAATGTCAAGGAGAGGACGAATTATCTTACAGTCATTAGTAAAAGATGGGGAAAAAAAACTTTACTCTCCATTATTTGCATTTAGGGTACTTTTAAATCATAATTTCTATTTTAGACTAGTTTTTACAAAGAAAGCTAAAGTTAATAAGGAAATATTATAAACTATTACAATAATTGTTGACCATAAGATGATGTGAGATCTCCTAAGCTCATAAATGGATGTTTATGGGGATTTTTTAGTAATTTTGATATATCTATTGTTATTCATTAAAGAGACAAACGAAATCTATGTATATATTTTTTCACTTTTGTTATTTATTAGAAATCAATTATCACTTTTTTTTTGTAAGGTTACTTTTTTTTTGTCTTAGAATTATTTGGCAGGATTAATTCGAAAATAGTGTCCTAGAATTACAAATGTTTGCAATTTAAATCACAAGTTAATATGTGAGTGCAACTGGATGTGAAAAGTATCAGGGCACATTTGAATTCATCCATTCCAAGAAAAGGAATAAACTAGAACACAAAATATTGAACGACTTGGTCTTTTCTATATTTAATTTTATTTGTTTACTAGGACTTTTAATAGAATAAGTAGTTTTGTAGGTCCAATTTGCCTTGATGATATCGTTCTTTTAATAGTTGTGTTTTTAAGGAACCGAACTTGGATGATAATCTTTGATAAGAAAGTATTAACATGTCATTTAGTGCATTGAATTTGAACAATAGTAACGATGAGACTCCTTTTAATGTTAAAAAGTTTATACCAAATGAGAATTGAGGTCAATATGATTTGAGCAAATATTCAATTGAATAAAGTTCCGGGCTTTTCATTTCTACTCTTCTTTTAATTTAACTTGTATTTGATACATATGATAAATTATGTAATACGCATATAAAACTTTTAATTATAAATATTTTTTTAAGTTTCGCTTCTAATTGATTGTATTCCTTGATATGAACTCTCTTTGTAATACTTACGGAGTCATAAAACTTTATTATTCTTTATATTCAATGTTTTGATGTAATTATTTTTATTATATAACAAAATTCTAACATTTTAAGTATTTTGAATTATCATTAGTTTTATATTTGTATGATGATTAAACGATGATTTTTATATTAATTATAGTTATTGTTTATATTTAAAATATATTAAAAGTAATATCAATATAAATAAACAAATTGTTGTTATTTTAAAATTCTATTATTATGATTTTTGAAGAGATGGTTATGTAAAATTATAAATTATATAATATGTTGAGGGAATATTTTATAATTTTAAAATTTTAGGAATTATTTTATATTTTAAAAATTATTAAAAATGATACTCATTTTTTACCGATATATGCCAAAAAAACTTTGTAATAAATGAATTTATTTATTTTATAATATAAAAAAGAAGTTTAAGTAAAAAATTAAATATTCACCTAATTTTTTTCAAAATAATTCATTAAGAATAAAAAATATTTTAAAATATCTAAATTACTAATTATATTAAATATATTATTTGATTCAAAGTTAAATTAATAACTCATCGAATAATTTATGTAAAATATATAATTTATGAAATATTAAAGAACTTGTTTGACCTATATCTAATTTCGAGTGACTTAAACGTTGTAACTTATTTAGATTTTGCTTTGTATTTTCTTGATAATTACAGACAAGTTGTAATACTAAAAACAATTGATGACTTAAATCTCAACTAAAATAATAATTTCCCTTGAAATATAAAACAAAGACTAGTTTTAAAAAAATGAATAGCGTTGGAATTTACATGCATAACTGGCAGATAAGTGTGGCTTCATTTCTCTGTAAAACAGAGAGGGAGTCAGAAATAGAAGAAATGAGACTTGCAGTTGGCGTCGCAAAAGCTGTCCAAAAGCAGCGATCTTTATCATTTTTTCTCAACTCACTTTCTCGATTCTTCTCCCGACTTCCCTCCCGATCCGATCGGTACCCATTCCCGGCACCTGCAATCCTTTTTTTTTTTAATTTCATTTTGGTATTGAATTTTTTATTTTAAAAAAATCTAACAGGCCTAGTTTTGGCATCGCCTTCGACATCGACGGAGTGATTCTTCGCGGAGAAAGTCCCATCGGCGGCTCTCCACAAGCTCTCAGGCGCTTGTACAACCACTCCGGTAGAATAATAATAGCCCATTATCATGTGACCAACACTTGCTCTTATTTACTTTGCCTGTGATGAGAACTGTATGTAATATGTTGGTAAAAGGTAGAAATCAAGAATTTAGTTTTGGCATGTTTGAGGATACTTTATAGGTGTAGTAGTAGTTGAGTGATGAATGTCATGCGTGTTCAATTTCCTTGCGCAGGTGCTTTGGAGATTCCTTTTGTTTTTTTGACAAATGGTGATTCTTTTTTTTTTTAACCTCCATTTAGTTTCTTCTACTTGTTTTGGTGTCATTTGGTTCAGCTTTGAAGTTTTTTTTTAATTTTTTTAACTATGTGGTGATTCTTAATAGGTGGTGGTTTTCCTGAATCAAGAAGAGCTTCAGAGTTGAGTAAACTTCTGGATCTCAACATTTCACCTTTGCAGGTACTTTTTGTGATGATATATGGGATTTCAGATTTATCTCCACTTCTTTTATGTGGTAGCTTTTAAAATGATGGAAGCAATACTCGGTTTATCTTGATAATGCTGCAGGTTGTGCAGGGTCATACTCCTTTTAAACAGCTGGCCCATCGGTATGTATTCTGAATAGTCAAATTACTGAGTGTTGAAAGACGTATAGCTTTCGTGTTAAGTAGAATTATTGATATTTTCTATGACAAACATATCATCTCTGCCATACGGTTATAAGAATGTAAAAGTAAAGGAAAGAATAAATGCAGTGATAACGTACTAATATACTTGTTTGAATAAGCAGTAGAAACATGTAGGTCCTTAAAAGTAGATTTTAGAATGCACTTTTTACATGTTTGCATAGCAGTGTTCGGTAGATTACCTGATATTTGTAAGTGTTAGAAATATGCCCGTTTGGCCTATTGAATTCATGTTTAGGCATTCTTTGGCCAAAATGTTATTAATAATTTAAGGACTCAAAATGCTATGACAACATATTTGATGGCTTGTTATGACAACATATTTGATGGCTTGTTATGCATTATGATAGTGATTAGGATGTCCATCACATAACAGAAAGTGCATAGTTCCAACTTGTGAATAATCAACTTGTCAAACCTTTACCTAGTTCGGTCTCATTCTATTTAGGATTTTGCTTTCTAAGCTTTTCTGTGTGAATTACTTAAGATATATAGGTTACCCCATTGAAGGACCATGCACTGACCAGATTTTGCCCCCAGATTAGGCATCACTAATACAAAATGCTCTACATCAAGAAATATTTAGAAGTTTAAATATAACCACTATTAGCCATGAAAAACTGGTCGAAATAGAATAGCTTGAATACTGTATGAAGAACTCTTTTCTAGTTTTCGATATTTTGATGTTTGAGTCTTTTTTTAATTAAAAAAAGTCTTGATTAAGCAGATTTAAGAATGACCTCGTTGTTGCTGTTGGAAAAGGAGAACCCGCTGCTGTACTGTCTGAATACGGGTTTAAGTAAACATTTGGCCCATCTTAATTTAAATTTTCAGAAATTTCCATAACAGAAACTCTGGGGTGTGCCCAGAATTTGTGCTCTTGACTGGCCTTTATATGTATACTGCAGAAACGTTCTTTCTGTAGATGACTACGCGACTTGCTTTGATGGTATTGATCCACTTGCACAATATAAGATGTGGACAACTACTGCTAAAAAGAGCAGTACAGAGGATATGCCATCAAAACATGCTATTTACTGGCAGAAAGTAAAGGCAGCATTTATTGTCAGTGATTCTGTTGACTGGGGCAGAGACATTCAGGTTTTGTTAAATCTTTGGCTTTTCACTGATTCCTTGTTTGTAGCCTTTTATTTGCATGCTTGTGAAAGAAGGGCTTCTTTATCTCTTCATTTCTGCTATTTGGTAAGTTAAATATCATCACTCCAACATTTCTGAGTTAAGGACCCACTGTGAACAGTTGACAAATGCTAAGATTTGCTTGGTTGATACCTCTTGTATCCATATGCTTTCCGTTTCATGTTAAACTTCTGATACTCGGTATTCATTAAATGCTCAAAGTTAGAAATACAACTTGATTAATGGTGGCTTGGTGTTAGGTCCTGTTTGACATTTTACGAACTGGAGGCCTTCCTGGAAGAGAAATTGGACACCAGCCCCACCTATATTTTGCAAATGATGACCTTGCATACCAGGTTGATATTACTCTAGTGATCAATATTTGACTATGAGTATTTATGATAGTTCTTACAAATATACTGATGAGTAACTACTAAAGGTAGGCTACATTTCCTTCAGAGCGTCTTGGTATGGGAGCTTTCAGAATCGCTTTAGAATCAATTTTTAATAGGTAAGATCCTGTGATATGCATAAATTTGTTGGGGAAGTTAAAATTTTGCAACTGTATTAGCTCTTCCACCACTTTTTATGAGATTTCTTTTGCTATTATCTAAGTTGGGGCATTAATGACTTTTACTCTTAGATTGAGACAGAGGTTCATGTTGAAGGAATGAGCCCTGTAGATAGGATGAATTTGTAAGAAACTGAGAATATGCTGATGCAGCATATATTTGTTTACCTTATAACATTTTACCATTCTTTAGCTTTAGGCTCTTCTTTACTTGTTCAATTTCTATTGTAATGTAATCCTAAAAATTCTTTTGAATGTGCAGTATTCACCCCAATGCTCTACAGTACACCTCGTTTGGGAAGCCAAATCCATTTGTATTTAAAAATGCCAAAGCTGTCCTACAACAGCTTGTTTCTGCTCATTGTGGAACTCAACTTTTACGTGATTCGAATCTCATTGATCATCATTTCAGAACAGTGTACATGGTAGGAGACAATCCTTCAGTTGATATCAGAGGTGCAAGACAGGTTTGTCTGTCTGAGATGATTTACTTGGATGATAGTGACATCAACTGATAACCAAAGATGGATCAGAGATCACTAAGCTGTTTATACTTCGTTTTCTTTTTTTTTTTTCTGCTGATTATCAGGCAGGAGATCCCTGGTTTTCTATTTTGACCAGGACAGGTGTTTTCAAGGGAACAGAAAATGACACCAACTTTCCGGCAGATTTGGTATGTACCTCAAAACTGTTAGAAGTGTTGATGCAAGTTTATGAGTTGGTACCTTCCAAAATAATTCCTCTGCTCAATACATTTACTTCGCTCAATTTTTTCCCCAATTGCACCAGGATTAAACATTGTGAATTAGGAGATATCATAGATCATTTCATTCAATTCCATTGATTATCAATCTTTGAGATAAAATCGAACTGACATCTGACAACATAAGTAGGTTATTTCCCATATTTTAATGGTATTTGTTAGCTGCATAGGCTCATATTTTGTATTCCTATGGTTCTAAATCTTCATCTATGTTTACTATGGTTAATGAATTTTCGTGGCAAAGAACAAAGGAAGTTGAAGTATGCACAAATTCTACTTAACTGTGCCCTTTACTGCTTTTGCAGGTTGCTAACACGGTAGAAGAAGCTGTGGACTATATCTTGAGAAGGGAATGCGCCTAAGTTAACAATTATGCTTTGGATGTTTTAAATCATTCTATATCAGATACTTAGGCATTATATGACATCAAATGGAAATAACATGAATGTTTATTCTTAGGTCTTCAACTGTAGTTACTCTGGCCTCCAGAGACTGGTTGCAAGGTCAGACCAAAGCTGATTCTTAGGTGGTCCTTTCCACAACCAAATACAGGGGGGAGATCAGGGATGGCACAGGGGGGATGGAACGGATGATCTCATCCCCCAAAGACATTGTTTAGTTTGTTGGCGTTGCTGCCCTCAATGATTGTTTCTATGCACGGATACCATAATCAAACAAGGCTTGAATTTGTTCTGCATGATAATCTAAGAGCTCTCTCTTGTTTAGAAGTTTACAGGCATCCACATCTTCCTCAGATAAGAAGAGTTTGCAGGTACCCAGGTTGTTTTCTGTTCTATCTTTTGTAATTCGCACTAGAATGAATCATTGAAGCATCGTCGTAGTAACAAGGCTTTGGAATGAGCGGGATAGTTGTTTCGGCCACATGCTACAATTGTTTACTTCTCACGAAAGACCATACGGGAAATAAATTTCTTGGCAAGTCAGTAACTGAAAGTCATTTTCCACTACTGTCGCTAAAATTAACCTAAATTTTTATCATTTTTTAGCGACGGTATATATAATTAACCTAAATTTTTATCATTTATTATTAGTGATGGTAGTGGAAAATGACTTTCAGGTTACTGACTTGCTCTATATATATATATATATATTCTTTATTTAATATCACATTACCAACCCAAATTTTAAAAATTAGCATAAAAAATCTCAACTATTATTTTTTTGCGAAAATAATCCGATATTATATACTATAGATGAAAATGATTCTTTGGTACGTGATATCTTTTCACTTTTAAAATACTTTATCAAATTATTGAACATCCTTTTTTGTGATTTAAATATGCTTTTGAGTATCCAAAATGTTAAAAAAAAAGGCACTAAATGGAACATAAATAAATAAGAATAGGAAAATGAGGTTGCTGCCACAATATCTGGAATATGAACTCATAATTTATTAAGCTATATTATTTGACTGAAACACTCGAATGTGAGATTTCTAAACTAAAGTTAAATCAATCGAAGGTGAAGGTCTTTGTTATCATATCATATGGGATCTCTATTTTCGATATTGAAGCTAAGTATGGCGTGAGAAACCTATCTTACTTGAGTTATTGGAAATAAAAATAAGGTTGGTGAATCTAAATAAGTTAAATATTTTAGGTTCTCAATAGAGAGTCTTTTCTAATCATACTCATCATATTTATGGAAGGATAATCATTTGTTACCACTAGAGGAGGTTAAAGTAGAACTCATCAAAGCTACTGACCAGCTTTTATGCACCTTCATGTACTAATTCTGCAGGGGAATGTCGATCTGAATATCTCATTTATTTATGCAAGTAATTTTGAATTCCAACGTCGTGATCTTTGGAACACCATCCGATAGATTAGTGCTATCATCAACAAACCATGACTGGTTAGTGGGGATTTCAACTTTACTCTTTATGTAGCAGAAGCATAGGGTAATATCAGTCTTAGGACTTCCTTAATAGATTTGTGGGACTGTGTAAAACATGTAAGGTTAACTGGCCTCAAATTCATTGGCCACTCTTTCACGTGGTCAAACAAACGAGGGACTAGATGGTTCATAAGGAAAAAAAACTAGATCGAGCTCTTGTTAACGATCTTTGGCTTCAACACTTCCCCAGCAGCATAGCAACTTTTATGGACCCTTTGTTTTCGGATCATAGGCCAATCCTTGTGTCAAATTTGTCTACTCTTGCGGCTAAACACCACCCCTTCCGATTCAACAATTATCTGGTTCATGACTCGGGCTTTCCTATTGCTTGCAGAGAAGGAGTTCTGCTCTTTATTAGGGGATCAAAACAATTATGTTGTACACAAAGGTTAAAAGTTATTAAGCAACATCTGAAAATTCTGAACTCTTCCAAAGGGCCTACCGCAGAAGCTATCAACAAAACTAGATTGGAGTTGATAAGAGTACAATCCTTATTATCCTAAAATCCTGACATTCAACCTTTAATTGACCAGGAGAAGCATGCTCTCTCAAATTACCTCCAAGCACTAAATATTCACTCCTCACTATTGCAATAGAGAGCTAGGGTGAACTGACTTCAGGATGGGGATAGTTGCACTCACTTCTTCTTCCATTCGATTCTAGCCCGAAAGAATAGCAACAAAATCTTATCCATCACTTCTCATAATGGCACAGTCATCACGAATCCAAAGGAAATACATGAAGAAGCATTCAGATTCTTTAGCTCTTCCCTCGGTACTAAAGTACCATCAGATATTTCAAGTGGAGACCTCCACCATCTCAACTTGCACCAAATTTCTCTGACAGATTTTACTCTGTTAACCAGACCAGTAGAAGAAAGCGAGATTGAGAAGTGTGTCTTTGAAATGAATAGGAAGAAAGCCCCAGGCCTCGATGGACTTAATGGTTACTTTTACCAACATTCTTGGAATATAATAGGTGGCTTTGTTAAGAAAGCAATTCATGAATTCTTCAGAAATGGAGTTCTTCTCAAAGAGATCAACAAAACTTTCTTATGTTTGATTCTTAAAGGATCAAATCCACAAAGCTTTGCAGATTACCATCTCATTTCTTGTGGAAACTTCTTTTATAAAGTGATATCAAAAATTCTGGCTGATAGATTGAAGAGAGTTCTTATTCCTTTGATTAGTGACAGGCAAATAGGCACATTCGACACAACATACTTTTGTTCAAGAACTATTAAAGGGTTATTCTACTTCTAATAGCCCTCTGAACTGCACCATGAAGATGGACTTCTATAAAGCTTTTGATAGTATCAGTTGGACATTCTTACGATATATGCTAAATGCATTTGGGTTTCTAGCTCAGTTCACTAAGTAGATCCTTGAATGTATAACTTCAACCTCCTTCTCGGTTCTTGTTAATGGTTCCCCCTCCCCATATTTCAAAGTAGCAAGGGGTTCTTAGGCAAGGCAATCCCATCTTCCCCTACCTTTTCATACTTGCCATGGAAGTTCTAAATGCAATCATAAAAAAGGAGATTACTTCGATCCGCAACTTCAAACAACATTCAAAGTGTAAGAAACTTGATCTTACTAATCTCTGTTTTGCCGACAACCTTCTTCTTTTTTGTAGGGCTGATATGGAATCAATTCACTCCTTTATGCATGCCCTCAATGTCTTTAAACATACTTCTGGTCTTCATCTTAATCCGCATAAAAGCCTTTTCCTTTTGTCTAAAAGTGCAGCTCACATGGAAATCATTATTACAGAGGCAACTGGAATGAGATTGCAAACTCCCCCTCCGCTTTACCTTGACCATCCAATGTCAACAAAGAGGCTAACCTTTACAGAATATTGACCTCTATTGGACAGGATACAGAAGAGAGTAAAATCTTGGGTGATCAAATCTCTTTCATATGCGGGTAAGCTCTAACTTATTAAATCTGTCCTAAATTCCTTACATGTGTACTAGAACTCTCATATCTTATTATCACAAAGTATCATCAAAGAAATTGAAAGAATTGTTAGATCTTTCCTATGGAGTCATCCAAATGGTTCCCCTAGTGCCGCAAAGGTGAAATTGGTCGATATCTGTTTCCAAAAACAAGAAGGAGGACTGAACATCCTCTTTATTAAAGCTACTAATAATTCCCTCATTCTCAAAAGACTATGGTGGATCTTAGAGGACAAGAAGAGTTTGTGGATAAAATGGCTACTTGAATATTTCCTAAAAGGGAATAGTATATGGGCTATCAAACCGAAAAGTACCCACTCTTTTTTTTCTTATTCATCTGTTGAAATTGAGAGATGTTGTTCATCATTAAAGCTCTTGTGAGATTAAGTGTGGTCGCCTAGTCTCCCTATGGTTTGACAATTGGTCTGACAGGGGACATTTAATACAACTGATGCATTTTCCAAGAGCAACTTCTACTTTTCTTTCAAGAACTCAAATGACCTCTTTCATAAAAGGAAATTGCTAGAATTTTCCCAGAAGTCTAATGCAATTTCAGCCTAGCTATCCTCCCATACCATAGGAACCTGACATCTTTTTTTGGAAAGGTATTCCAATTGAGAAGCTCACTAACAATGTTATTTGTGATAAATTACGCAGAGATCGACCTGCAATCCCTTGGGCCACTAAGGTATGGAATAAATTATTGCTGTCGAGAATATCTTTCATCTACTAGTTAGCTATCCAGAACAAACTTTCCACAATGGAACGAATTCCTTATATCCAAATGGATATCAACTGTCCAATGCGCTCCATACAGAGTGAATCTTGCAACCACCTCTTTTTTATTGTCCTTTCAACAAGGCAATTTGGAATTCTGTCACTACTTCTTGTTATTGGATGAATCCAGGAACAACCATCTTGGAGATTACAAATGGACTTACTGCGCAATCACCTATCCACATCATTGTTCTGGATGTTTGTATTTACAGGTTATAGAGAGAGCGAAATCTTCGACGATTCAAGCATCAATCAACCACGAAAGAGTGTCTAGTATCCTCAACTTTAGCAGAGGTTCGGGAGATCATTATGACGAAGAAGCTACAACAAAGATGCAGACCAACAGTGCGCTCCTCTCTACATATCTAAGGATCTACTTGGAAAGCAGCTTTTCTTAATAGATCTTTGAGTGGGGTCGTGAAGGCGCCAATGCATAGATCAAATGCAGTATAGATTTTCAATTATTACAGAAGCCCAAACGCAGTCGTGTTCTTCCTTACATTGTTTTATACTAATATGACGGGATAGGCTTTCTTGTTTTTGTATTTTCGACTTTTTATCCTAGAACTCTCTTGTATTTATAACTTTTATTTTTCATTTAATCAATTTTCTTTTTTTTTAATTTAGATGAAGAGGGAAAGATGTGGTTGAAGGGTACTGTCGATATTTGGAGTTCATTTCATTGTTGGGAAATTTTGTGTACGATGTTATTGTTGTTGGGTATGAGAGTAATGAGATAAATTACAAGATTAATGAAATAATTATGGTAGTAACCGAGGCTCTACAAATTAATGAGATAAATTACAGGAATGTTCATTTTCATATTACATGTGTGTTTTATTGATGAAGAACATCTTGTGTTGCTTCATTCTTGTTACCTAGGGGAGGAGATCATAATTGTTTTCTCTTCCGAGTTTGATGGTACTGTAATAGATGAATTAAAGAGTTGAGATTATAAGAATTTCAACTACTTATCTACTAAATTGCATATTGTAATTGGGCAAATCATATTCATCTAGGAATTTGAATTCTAATTTTATTTTATAGTGGCTAAAATTTTTTTAGTCTCCATATTGATCTTTTAGGAATTGATAGTTTTCTCTATTTTTATCCTATTATTTTTCATTCTTCAAGATAGCCACCCCCTCACCCCCTACTTATACCTATATTGTTATCTATTTTTCCCATTCTATATAAGATGAATAGAATGTTGACAATATGCTAAAACATGTAGTAGTTTTTCTCTATTTCAAATTCTGGTATTTTAAATTCTATAACTTATCCTTTTTTATATAAGTTCAAGAAAAATTCTTGACATTAACTGAGTAATGAGCTAAATCGGTGATTGTCTTTGTTCTTCAATGTTCCTGTTTCTATTTATTTTTCTTTTAGCTTCACATATTGAGGACTTATTTTATAAATAAGTTGTGGCATTGAAATCTTTAGAAAGAGCATGTTATGGTTTTGGTTTGAAGAGGTGCTTGTAGTTTTGATTTGTTACACTTCAATATATTTTGTTCAAAATTAATAATAAAATTCTTTGTAATGTAGATGGTAAATTTTAAATTTCATTATGGAGTATTAGAAAGAAATGACAACAACAAATATGTTAGGAACAATATCAAAAGGAAGAAGGATATTGGTATTAACAAAACTTATTATGTTAGTACTAAAAGGAGTATTGAAAGATAAAGGATATAAAGTTGTATCTATGTTTTATAAATTTCTATAGGAGTAAATGAGATTCTTGAAAAAGTTGAGCTCACACCATGATAAGGACATGTCAATGCTTCATTGCATGGAAGAATTGAAGAACTACATTGTTAAAATGTATTATAAACATAGTTATGATAATCTTACAATTGATGGTGAAGAAATTGATCCTGATATTGGCAAGGAAGAGGGGTTATTCCAAGTTTAGGTGGAACAAGATGATGAAAATTTTGTTGTTATGGAGATGACTGAATCTGAAAATGATATAGGTGGTGATGAAATTATGCAACTGATGATGAAGAATATGTTATTGTAAGAGCTAATGATAAAACAAATATGGGAAGAAAGTAGGTAGTGGGTTTCAATATGATGATGTTGTGGATGGGGTTAGAAGCAATGGAAAATGTAGAGTGAAATTATTCAAAGATTTCATAAATAGAAGTAAGAGTTTCATATGGTTAGTGTAGTGAATATGAGGATAGTAATGCTAAAGTTCAATCACCAATATATAGTGATGATGGTGGGTGCAAAGCTTCTGACACAAGGAAGAAATATATTATTTTCAATTAAAAAGTGGGCATGAAATATTTCTAGTTTGAAGTTGGCGTGAAGTTTAAGGATGAGGTTCAATTTAAGGAGACAATCAAAGATTATGCAATTACAGATGGATATGATGTTTCACTGACAAGATCTGGTGTGAGATGGAAGCTATTTGTGATCCACACTATCCCTTTAAGGTTTATGTTAGTTGGATTGGAAATGAAAAAGCCCTTGCAGTAAAGATATTAGAAAACAAGCACACTTGCAAAAATAGTGCAAAGAAACTAGCAAGTTTGTAAGAAATTGATAATAAATGAATTTTTACACAAGTTTAGGAAGAACATGAATTGACTAATTAGCGAGATGATAGATAACCTTCAAAGGAAGTATGCATTGCAAGCGATTAAATCTTAATGTTATAGCACTAAATGAAAAGCTATATGATGCTACGTGGATCAATTGAAGGGCATTATGTAAAATTGTGTTCTTATGGGGAAGAATTGTTACTGGCTAATAAAGAAGGCCAATTCATCATCCAAATTTAGTTTGATGAAAATTATGGACAAACAATTTTTAAAAATATTAATGTGTGATTTAGTGCATTAAAGTATTGTTTCATTAATGCTTGTCGAAAATTAATATTGCTAGATGTATGTTTTTTGAAGACATTTCTTGTAGGTACTTTGTTAGCTTGGGTGATGGAAACAATTAGATATACCTTATGTGTTGGTCTATGCTTGAGGGAGAGAATTATTAATCTTGACATTGGTTTTTAAGTCTTCTTGGTGATGATCTAAATATTAGTGGGAATTCATAGAAATTTTTTAGCAATTAACAAAAGGTCAAATTTTAATATTCATACTGTTTATTAGTAAATGTATTTTGAATTATTATACTTATTTTATAATCTTTTGCTTGTACTTTTTTTTTATTCAAGGTTTAGTAGATACATTGAAGAATCTTTTCCTAGAAGCAAAGTATAGAAAATGTGCCCACATGTCTATGTCAATTGGTCTAAATTATATAAAGGCCATACATATATGAGTTTATTTTGGCAAGTGATTAATTGAACAACAAAAGTAGAATTTGATGAAATAATGAAACAGTTGAAAAATGTATCAAAAAAGGCTTACAATTACTTAAAAGCAAGGAATCCTGAGACTTTTGTGAAAGCATTTTGTTAGTGTAAAGCCAAATTATGAAATTGTTCATACTAATATATCAAAGACATTTACGGATTCATCTGTAAAGCACGATCAAAAAGCTTGATCAATATGCTAGAGGATATTTGAGTTGTTTTAATGACTCGAATTCTTGAAAAAAGATATATGATGATCAAATCCATTAATGATATATGTTCAAAGGTTAGAAAGAAGATATAGACTATATAATAAATAGCTAGACTATATAATAAGAAGCAAGACATTGTATCACTGAGATAAATTGAAGTTTGAAATTCAAAGTAATATATTTTGTAGATAAGTTCATTATTAATTTACAAGAAAGAACATGTCAGTGTGGGCTTTGGGATATTCAATTTGTTTTAATTATTCAAATTCATGAAAAAAGAGATATGATAATAAAATCTACTGATGATATACGTCCAAGGTCAAGAAAGAAGATAGAGACTACATAATAGGAAGCAAGACACTCTATCACCAAGAAAAATGGAAGTTTAAAGTTCGAAGTAACGCATTTTGCAGATAAGTTCATTGTTGATTTACAAGTAAGAACATGCCAATGTAGACTTTGGGATTTAACAAAAATCACATGTAAGTATGCATTTACGTGTATATCAAATCAAATAGAGGATATCAATGGGTATGTGAGCTGATACTACAAATGTGAATGTTATTTAAGGAGTTATCAGTATGCCATATAACCCACTAGCTGTTCAAATTTTTGGCAGAAGACTAAAAACTTTCAACCCATATTACCTCCCAATATAAAAGATGCCTAAAAAAACTAAGAAGGTTAGAAGAAGGATAAAGATGAAGAACCAAACAAGTCAAAGCAAAGGTGGGCTATTCATGAGATGTCAACATTTCTTTGAAATTGGTTACACCAAAAGAGAAAAAATGAGGATCAACCTTCGAGATGACAGGAAATTGTTAAGGTAACTGTATATTGATTTAAAATTGTGTTTGTGATAAATATTCTTTAAAATTTCAATCATTCATTTCAAATTCTACATGTATAAGGCATAGAAAATGAGGAAGACTACCAAAAAACACCTACATCCAACTCTAATAATGGTATAAGAAGAAGAGGTAGACAATTAGTAACTACAAGATCCAATACTACAACATCTATCTTAAGAAAGGAGAAGAGGGTGGATAGTGAACATTCAGTTTTAATTTTTATTTTCTGTCAACTTGTTTAAATATTATAAATATTTATATATATAGGTTGTCGATATGGAGTAACATTTGGGGAAGTTTTTAATAACACTTATTTTACAGTTTATTACCAAATCACAAATTTTGGATAATCAGTTATTATTTATTGCTAATTGGTAATAGTATACTTTATTTATTCCTAATCAGTAATCATATACTTTTTGTTTATGATGTTTTATAGATGGGATGTAAGTCAATTTTAAGTGTTCAAACCAACTCAAGCTTCTCAAAATACAAATGCTTAAATAATAAATACAACATGGAGGATATTCAAAGTAAAGGATGAAAAATTAACTCCAATAAAATCTCAAGTTGATAATGGTGAGTCAACAGGAAAATGAACCATTCTTGAACTCTGTGTTGTCTTTTGGATATGTACTTGAACTGTGTTGTGATATGGATATGTATTTGAAGTTTGTTCTATCATTTGGATATGGATACAGATGTTTGACTATCTTGGATAATTAATTTGGATATGGATAGGAATCTTTAGTTGCCTTAGATAATTGATCTTAAACTATAGCCTTTTTGTTATTTATTTTTTGTAGTTTTAATTGAAGATGTTACATATACCTACTTCTTTGTGTCTTTTCTCTTTTTATAGATGTGTAACTATTAAAAGCTCTTTTAACTTCTTATTCTTGGAATTATGGTGTGACATTTCGGTTAGGTTTAAAGATAAAATTTGACAAATCATTGTTTAAAGATATTGAAGGTCTTAAACTTATGTCATGAATATAATGGCCAATAGTTTGTGTATAATGTCCAAATAGTTTGATCACTACAAAAAATTCCTAAGAATGTGTTGTGATATTTTTGTATACAATATCAAAATAGTTGGCCACGGGCCCACCATATGCAACTCCTTCAAATATTGTTACATTACATGCTCTTATTAAAAAGCACTCACCTCGACACGCAACATTGTATCTTACAGATAAAAGTCATACTTAAGTACAGAAGACGTCTGGTAAATTGTTTTACAATAACAAAACCTCAACTCTTTTACTAAGATTGCACACCTATAAGATATCTACAATTTCAGAGTTCATCATTTAATTCTATAACATTAATATCATATAAGCGATAATTGAAATGATCATAATGCGTTGATGAAAATATAAGGACAATACTCACATTTGTATTATTACATTGATAAAAATGTTGACCAATATTAGCATTTGATATATATAGCTTTATCTTGTTATTACAATTAAGACAATTAATATAGAGAATCTGAAATATTACTTAGCATAAAAATATTCATATTATATATTAAATATAATAACAATAAGAATTACTAATCTCGTTTTATCATTGAATCTAGCACCTTTTTTTGCAAAATTAAGAGTATTTCTTTTCCGCTTTTGCCAAATTGTTGAAACAATAATAAATAGCGTTCTTGAATCTATTGTCAACGGTTTCACACTTCTCATGTCAAGTGTATAACAAGCGTAGATGCACTAAAAACCACCTATATTTTACTTGCACCTATTTTTTCTATAATACATCCGATGGTTTAAGTATGATAAATAGTTAGGTGTAGTCATAAGTTTAGAGATTACGTGTAGTTGATAATATGAAATTTATAAGATATTACATGTAGTTATGTGTATTTTTCATTCTAAAGTCTTTCCTAAAATATAAAATAAAATATTATTTTAGAATATTTAAAATATATTTTAACATTTGTAAAAGTTTATATCATATGCTGAATGAACGAAAATTTAAATAAAATTAAGTTTGCCTTCATTATATATAGTGTTAACGTTAATATGACAAATTTATTACTTTTATTTGCAGTGTGAGGTTTATTATTTTATATGGCAAAATGAAATCTATTTTTTGTAAAATAATCTCAAACTAATTCATTTTTAAATTTTAATTATATTTGCTAAACATATAATTAAAATTAATAAACATCAATTATTTTAATTTATTATAATTGATTTAAATTTAATAAAGAAATTCTAATTAATCTCAAATTCTATAAACAAAATTAACGCTATCTGCACTTTATCATCTTCATTATTTATGCAACTTTTCTTCCATGAAAATTTTATTGGCATCAAAATTTCTTTCATTGTCTCCCTATGAACAGATCCAAACCCTCCACCTACTTTCACTCTTTACAAATGACTTTCACTCTTTATTCCTCCATTTGTTTACGAAATTCAAAAAGCTGAGGATCCCTGGTTCAGTAACAGTAACAGTAAAGATAAAACGAGCATACGAGAGAAGATTTTACTTACAAAACTGTGGGATTAGGATTTAATTATGTTTTAATTAAATTTAAAATAATTATAATTAAATTTTAGACCTCTTATTCAATGTCCTTCCTTTTCTCGAGCTAAATCCAGAGGACCCTCATCAGTCGGGAGGAGAAAGTTACCTCACTCATCCACCAATTGTATTAGATGGCTATAGATGTTATAATTCATGACAAGCAAGTACAGTTATTCTTTCAACTCTCAGCCTGTCGTACAGGAAGATCATCAAGTCAACTTGGTATCCTTAATATCAGAACGTTAAGACCTGTTTAGGGTGACTCCCCAGTTTCCCAAGTGCCTTATCCAATGCAACGTGAAAATTGTCAAAAGGGACTAGCTCCATCCTGCAAAGAGGGGTGCCTCAGCATGCAAAGTCTTAGCAGTTGACACTACATGGAAAGACCTTGTCACTAACTACAACAAAAAAGCTCGTAAAGTTAGCAATTGAGACAATACGTACTCATATTTCAACTTCCCTTCTTTTGCCAAGCGTAGCAGATAATCTATCATATGTCTGCACTCTTTCGCTTTATCTGAAGTCAACCATTTCTGCAGCCAGAATCCTCTCAAGGAAAGATCCTGCAAACGTCAAGGAATAGGAAAAAAAAGTACTACTCAAATTGAAGAGATGCTGCAAGTAATGATAACTGTATATAACCTACTACGACTTTCTGTAACAATTTGGGAGGAACAGCAGCACCATTAGATCCAGTAACCACGGTGGTCTACAATGCAGAGATGGAGAAAACCCACCTTAAAAATAAAGGATGAAGCTGATACAGTTACAGGCTTTTTTGACATCCCACCATACGTTACCATGGTTCCTCCCTGCCTGAATATCAGAACATCATTAGAATAATAAAGGACCAAATCAAATGCTAGTTTATTGCTCAAAAACACACCTTAGGAATTTCAGAATGAGAGTAGCAAAATTGCCACCAACACAGTTGAACCCTAGCGCAGGCTCAGGTAAATTTGTCTAGTGTGTCAATGAAAACCAAATGGCAAACTTCAGTGGGAACAGCATAAAATCAAGTCTAGGGCAGTGAAATTGACAGATATCAAGCTCGAATGGAAAATAAACAAGATCCCTAATTCAGCTACTACCGTACAACAAATTGCCAACAGAATTAGTCCAGATATAATGATACCAGGAGACCCTTAACATTCTTCACTTCTAGTT
Organism: Erythroxylum reticulatum; assembly: GCA_025504915.1. Lineage (NCBI taxonomy): Eukaryota > Viridiplantae > Streptophyta > Magnoliopsida > Malpighiales > Erythroxylaceae > Erythroxylum > Erythroxylum reticulatum. The sequence goes on from JANSVA010000217.1 coordinate 9,817,921, forward strand.
GGCCCTCAGTGAATACTTCATCGGCTCCAAGTTGCTTTAACATCTCCTTTGCTTCATCTGACCCAGCCCTGAAAAAAGAAGAAAATAGAAAAGAAAAGTGATATTGGCAAGCAAATTGCACTTGCCGAAATCAGGCCTTCAAGCAATATAACTCATGTACCCCAATTAATCATCAAGAAATTGGCATTTATTTCTTCACAGATATGCAATTTGACTTGCTATATCCATCATAAGACAAAGCCATGTGTCCATTAGTATTCTTTGCAACAACAGTAAAGCATTTTTTCACAGACAGCATAGCTGCTGAAATGCGAACTGCTAGATAATGTTCCCACGGGTGGTAATCGTGAAAATCGTATGATTATCAAGTTACAACCCTCGAGTATTCTCCAGTACAAAGTAAAAAACAATAGCAACCTGGGAACATCCAAAACAGTTACCATCAGGTTTGAACACCATAAAACATAGGACGTGATTATATTAAGCATGCTCTTACAAACAAGAACCTTGGAATGGCGTACATTGTCTTGATGCTCATACATAATAACAGGAATGCAGGCAATAATGCAACATAAGACAACAGAAATTCAAAACGTTTCCATATTGCAGGAGTTCCATGGCCTGTTTTGCTGTATCAAACATCCACTTAAAGAAAATTGAAGGTAGCTATCAGATAGAAGGGAAAAGATATTAGATAAATGCTATTTTGTCTCAGATCAGCCGCACCTGTCCCTTATTATATTAATGCTATGAATGCCACGATATTTTGCAAGTTGTATTATGCACTGTCCTACTATACTTGTGGCCCCATTTTGCACAATAGAGTCTCCTGCTCATACCCTGTAATATCAGAGGACAGCATAAAACAAGTAAAAGATAACAATAATATTTCAGACAGTAGGTGTGGCAGCACCTGAAGTCAGAGTTGTAAAGTCTTCAAGCATTCTTAAAGCACTCAAAGGATTAACAGTAACTGTTGCAGCATATTCGACAGGTGAATCCTTATTGATCTTGTGCCAGACACTTTGTTCTTTAACAACATAAGCCTGCCATGTTCCTTACCAGCAAAATCAGTCTATAAGAAAAAAGAGTTCAAAACAAGCAATCACTTTGACTTGTGCATTCTACAGATATTTAAGGTCTTCAAGATCACACTTTAGAACCATCTCATATTTACCAGTAACAATATGGCTACTAATCTCAATATCAACTAACATCAAACCCAATAATTCATTAACTACTTAGCTTTACAACATGCAAATATTTCAGAATACCTTTCTACACAGAAATACTCCCAAAATGGCATAAATGCTCAGGAAATCTAGGTTTTATCTTCCTTGTGAAAGTTCACATCAAATTGGTCAGACAGACTTCAGTTTTATACCTCCACATAAATCATATTTTAACAATATAACAATATAGAGTCAGGGACCGTTTCCCAAATAGCAACTAACAAGGTGAATTGTGTCAATAGTTTGAAGTGACAAATCTGAAAACGCATGATGGTCTCTTATTAACACTAGCCCAGGCACGAATGGTCAACATAAGGAGATCTAGTGCAACATACCGGAAGAGGGTGGCGACGGGATGACCCAATCACCCGGAGATAGATCCTTGACAGCTGACCCCAAAGAATACACCTCCCCTACACCTTCATATCCTCCGACTGCAGGCACGGGTGGCCTCAGAGGATATACTCCTACGCCATCCAACAAATTTATCAGCATCATCGTCGCGACATATTACATATTGAAAACGATAACATCATCAAAAGTACTAAAATGTAGTAAAACGGAACAAAGAACAGTTTTCTACATAGTAAAGTTGCAAAATTTTCTACGATTCAACAAATTGTCTTACTCAGAAAATCAGAATTAACTTGGGATGGCTTAAAAGTAAGCCAGAAAGGAAATACATAGACAATAAGCGAAGAAAAACAGAACCTTCAATCCGATTAATATCAGAGGGATTGATTGGAGCAGCCAGCATTCTGACGCAAACGTCGTTCTCTTTCATTTCAACCGGCGGCAACTCCACCACTCTGCACCAAACGGCAGTAAGTCTCTAACAACAGACCGAGAAAAATGAAAGTTTGAACGCATCAGGTTTTGGACCTCGTAACAGCGTCAGGGGGACCTTGTTGGTCATAGACGACGGCCTTGGATGGGGGAGAAAAGAGGGCGGAGAATGCCCTTACGATGATCAGCCGTGGCCGGTGGTAGAGAAGAGACGGTGACCGTCCGTTCAATTTCAGAGCGCTCATGGTCACAGCCATTTCTTACGCTGTATTCTGGATGCAGAGCAGTCTAATTATTATGAACTTAAATGAGTTCAATTTCACGCTTCAATTTGCCTAATCATTAAGATTAAAGCATTTATCTCTTTTTCTTTTTTATTTAAAATATGCATTTGCATAGTATTATAAATATATTATTATATATAACAAACAATTTTTTAATTTTTTAATTCAATGCAAAATTTTCAAATTATTGAATTTATAACAAACTGTTTTCAAATCGTAAACTTAAGTTAAAATATTGTCTTTTTAGTTATTTATGATGTAAATAATTACGTAGCCACATCAATAAAAAATTAAGAGAAGTAATGTTTCAATCTAATTTGTAAATGATAGAATTAAAAGATTATAAAAAGTAGATCAAAATATAAAGTTATCTAAAAGCTAATTAAAAGATTAAAAATAATAAATTAAATTTTTAAGAAGGGAAGCAAATTGATTTTATTAGTTATATATTTGTTTGTTATAACGACCATATGATTGCACTTAATACCTTTAGAAATGAGAGTGGTTGTTACAATTTATTAAAATAAAATGAAGTTTTTTACTAATAACACAAACACTTCTAATTCTATTTGAGTTTATTTTTCTTATTTCTTACGTTATTCCTTCTCCATTTATTTGTAACATTGCCTTCTTTAAAAACCTTATCCATAAGGTTTAACAAAATCTTGTATGCAATTTAAATAAGAATTCTTATGTAGCATCATCAGTAGACTCATCTATCTATTGAAATAACAATTAAGTTACTAACTTCTATCCAAAATAACTATTGGAGCTTAGTTTATATGCCTAAACATTACTAGTATCTCTATTGAAATGTGATCTAACTCTTGTAAGTTATGAAATGTTAAGTGAATGAGGGATTCTACTAGTAGTTAAAGCTTGTAAGCTAGCTTGCCATTCTTTTTTATAATATTGTATGATCTATAACATAAAGAAGAAAGGGTATAATTTCTTTCTTCTATAGTGAGTATTGCCTAAAAGGTTGAAGTTTTAAGAATACTCATTTTTCCACTTCAAACTCTCTATATTATCTCCTTTTATTTGCATATTGCTTTATTTGGTGGTGTGCCCTTCTGAGATGAAATTTTGAAACCACAAAAGTTATGTCTCTATTTCTCATAGCTTGATCCCTAACCAAATTTCTAGAATCTTCAGTGAAATAATGTGTATGTATAAGAGGAGGATAGCCATAAAGGATGTTATATGAAGTTGAATTGATAAATGCATGATATATGGTATTGTACCATTGTTTCGCTAAAGAAATCCACTCAACCACCCATATGAAACATCAATAAAGAAGCATCGAAAATAAGTTTCTAGTATCTTGTTAATCGCTTTAGTTTAGCCATTAGAATATGGATGGTATGTAATGGAGAACTTTAAGCTTACCCTTTATAACTTGAAAGTTTTTAGCCAAAAAACAGTTTAAAAACGAGAGTCCATATCACTCAAAATAATATCTAATATCCTATGAAGACTGAACTCATAGTCAATAAATAAATATATGTTATCTTTAAAGTTATGTATAGATGTTTAATAGCCATAAAATGATAATATTTGTTAAGTTTGTCCATTACTAAATTTACCTCTAGACAAGGATAACACTTCAACAAAATCCAAGTTAATCACTTTTCTACATCGTTTTTGTATATATAATGGTTTCAAAATTACTAGATAAGCAACATTCTCATGCTTGTTCTTCTAACACATTAATAATTTATTGACGTAATTTATGACATCATTGATTAAACTCTACTAATAAAATACATTTTACACTCTTTTAGAAGTGTCATTAACTCTTGAGTACCCACCTTGAGGTCCATCATATCCCATATACATCACTTCTCTCTCAATTTATCATCAAAACCCACCACCAATCTCCCTTTCCATTTGAGCAACTCATCTCTCTATTTATAAGTTTTTGAATATAATTCTTTTATCTTCAACTTCTTGAAAAGGTCTTCAATAGTGGAATCTTTTTCCTAACTTACAAGTTGGTGTGTATTTGAGAGAGTGTCAATGTTAATAGCTTAGTACTTGTTATTCTAAATAGAACATCAATTGTTATGTTTTCCTTTCCACTTTTATATATAACTTCAAACTTATAGCCAAATAGCTTTAATATCCATATTCTTTATAAAGGGTGGTAATAATTTGTTCTAATAAGTAGTTGCGGCTTTGGCCATCTGCTTATATCTCGAATGGCTTCTCATCAAGTAGTGGCTCCATTGCTTGATAGCTTTGATAACTGCCATAAAATTTTCTCTTATGTGGAGATCCACATAAGTTTTATTCCTAGTGTATTACTAAAAATGTGATCGGATGCCTGTTTTATTGGAGAATTATCCCTATGCTTATGTCACATGCATCTAACTCTATCGTGAAAGAATGTGAGAAATTAGGCAATGCCAATATTGGTGCAAATATGAGAACCTTCTTTGTTTGCTTAAAAGTTTGTTGTTGGATTTCTCCTCATTCCTAATTGACAACAACTTGTTTCTTCAACATTTATGTCAAAGGTCTAGCTATGGTTCTATAATTGTTTATAAGTCTTCTGTAATACCTAATGATCTTTGAGAATCCTCTCAATTCTCTAAGTGATTAAGGAATGGGCCACTTATGGATTCTTCATGTCTTCTTCACATCGTAGCCACTCCTTAATGTAATATAAAATGACCTAAGCAGTCAATTTATCCCAAAAATACATTTACTTTCCTCCATGAACAATTAGTGAGTTTTAAGGGTTTGCATAGTCTGTTAAAGACTCTCTAAGTGTTGCTAGAAAGAATTACTACTGATTAAAATATCATCAAAGAAAATAAAGAGATTTTTTTAAAAAGATGATTTAAATATCTTATTCAAGACTTTACAAAGTAGATGGGGTATTAGTTAGGCTAAAAGTTGTGACCAAAAATTCATATACTATTTAAATCTTAGAGACTAGTTTGGATTAAGTAAATTTTCAATTACATGTGTAAGGAACTTATTTTTTTACTATGTTTTTGTTGACCTCTTTATAATTATTGTGTATTTTTATGTCATTAAAACTACTGATAAGTATAAGGAGTGATGTTGTGCTTGATAAACCTTGCCTCTTTAACTTATTGATTGCTCTTTCAATAATATTATTATGTTTTCTTGGTATCTTAGGGTTTTATGTTGATAGTCTATACTCCCTCTTTTAATTTGATTATATGGTCATGAGCTCTATTAGTTGGCAATTGGTCAATTTCTCTAAACAGCTCTCCAAACTCAGCAAGCTAACTGTTTAATTTATCAAACATGCTCAAATGTTCCTCTAATTTAATATATTGTATTTGACATTATATTGGATGTGCAAGTTGTAGTATATATAGGTCTGCACTCCTTGATCCCTTAATAATATTGTTAAAACTCTTGTTAAAGATCAACTTGACTTTTTGTTAGGTTTCTTTGACAATGTCACTATTCAATCCTCCCACTTGAACCTTATATTGTAGCTTCAAAATTTATTTAACACATCTTTCAATTTAATTAGCCATTGTTCCCCTAATACCATATCATAATCTCCCAAGGCAATGACTATATCTATAATGAATTATAAGCCTTGATTGCTCAATGTGAAACCTTTATAACATTGACGACAACTCAATTTAAATCATCCCTTTACTCTAATTTAAAAAAGAGGCATCTCTTTAATTTCTCTGCTGCCTCTATTGATGATCAGTTCGTCTAGGAAGTTATTTATACTTTTATTATCAATAAATATATATAAGGGTCTAATATAATGGAATCCTATCACTATTACCTATTTATACTCCGTTACATCATTTATTCCCATCGTTACTTAAAGGGATACATCGGCTATCTATTGTTATTCCTTCACTTCTTACAATATCTCCTTCCATCATGTACAACTAAAATTGTTTATTTTTGCAATTTTCCTAATGTATAATATTCATCACACCAAAAATATAATCATTTTTCCCTATGTTCATCAAATTTCATATAGATACAATTTCTTAATCCATTGGAATTTCTAGTTAAGTTGATTCTAATCACTTTTCCCTGATTTCTAGGAATAGTTAAAATTCCTTCTTTATTTTAGTTTTGGTTTTTATATTATCCTTTTTTTTATTACGATTTTACCATTTGGATTTCCTAAGCTCTAAAGAGACTTGGTATTCCCTTTGAGATGATGTAGATTTGCATTAACTGTAACTACATCTTCTCGTTTCCTTGCAAGCTTATATACCTATTCAAGAATTTAAGGATTTGATAGCTTGATAGTAAGTTCCAACTATATTTCTAGCCTTTTTAAGGAGAACCCATTAAGTAATTATGAAAAAGTAATACCTTATTTGAATACATATAAAATTTGATCACAATACTTTTGAACATATTTTTCCTATTTCAACTATTTTTAATCACCCACAAGATCTTTAAATATTTTTGTTGAACTAAGGGAGATTCTAACCAATTTTTTGATGAAAACAAAACTTAAGTACGACTAATAGATTTATTATTTTGACAAGAAGGAATATAAGAATAAGATGTACTCATAAACTTAAGGAGATAGTTCATAAATTTGATATAGAAAAAAGAAAAAGAGATGAAGTTTGCAACTTACAAAGTGAAGAAGTCAAGAACAAAAAAAAGAAAAATGAATGTCAAGTTCATTCTTTAATTTGTAATGTTAATCATATTTAGTCACTTTGATGTTCTAAAAGACTCACCATACATAAACATTTCTTATTACTTCATTGTATGAGTCTTTGTATTCATTAAGAGGCACTAAAACTTTGTTTTTAATGGAAAAGCCTTTTGGTCTTTCAAACACTCTTTAAGGAACATTTTTGGAAAGTTCTTAAATCATAATTTCATTTAAAAATTTGAATTTAAGCATTTGGAGTTATTAAAATCATGCTTTTAGGTAGATTAGTTAATATATATGGATTAGTAATCAACCAATATAAGTTAAAACTATCAAATTTGATGTACGAAGAGATTATAGTAACATTGGTTAATGTAATTGTCAACCAATATGCCATTTAGGTTGACCAATATGCTTGTTGGTCAACCAGTGTCTCAATGACTAATGAATATGTGCATCCAATGAATATTAGTCAATCAATATGCTATATTGGTCGACCAGTACTCTGCAAATAGATATTATAATGGCTAGTTTTGGCTCTAATAGTTAGCAAGGTTCTAAATCAAGCTATCAATACTCGTAAATGATTTCTAAGTGTTCTAAATCAAAAAAGCAACCTTATATTATATTTGTATAAGTGAGCCTTTTTAGAATTATTAAGTGGAAAAGTAAGGTATTTAAAGTTGTAAGATTTAATTAGGGCATTGTATTATTGTATTTGGAGATGTTATAAGTAGAATTGAGGTTCATCTTTTCTTAAAGGAAGATTGTTAAAGGTTCCTCTTTGTCAAGAAAAAATTATATAAAGGATATTTTTTACAAAAGAAGAATTATAGTAGAATCTAAGAAGAGTCTTAAGAGTGGGCGTAGGCAAAGGTTGTTTATTAAACCACCATAAATTAGTTTGCATTCTCTCTTTACTATCATTTTAAAATTATTATTCAATTATTCGATTGGTTTGTGTTAAACAATATATTTATTCTTATATATATATAGTTGTTTAATTAAATCCATTAGTTAAAAACTGTTGAATTTTTTAACACTCAATTCACCCACTCTCCATTTTGGGTGTCATTATGGACTAACAAGTAGTATCATAGTAGGTTTATTAGACTAGCATTTCTAACGAAATCATATAGTAAAGATCTTATTAACATATTAGGAACATCTTTCCTTGATGGGAATGATTATCTCTATTAGAAAACTAGGAAAAGATTTTTCTTAATGGTAGAAAGTATTGACCTATGAAAAAGAGTTTGGAATGGTCCGTTTATCCTATAAAAAATTATAGGTGATAAAAAGGTACCTAAATTAAGGGAAGAACGGAATCCTTAATATAAAAGATTAATTTCTTTGAATAGTAAGGTCATATACATCCTATTTTGTACATTAGGAACAAATGAATTTAATAGAGTCTTTATGTGTGAAACAACTTTAAAATTTGGCACACTTTGGTAGTTACATATAAGGAAACAAATCAACTAAAGGAGTTCAAAGTTAGTATATTAACACATTAATATGAATTGTTGCAAATGAGTCACAATGAAAGCTCATTTGGCATGTACACTAGGTTTATTAACATTATTGATATTGTCAAAGGTTTTAGAAAGACCTATACTAATGTTAAAATGATAAGAAATTTGCTTAAATCACTTATAAAGACATGGTGAGCTAAAGTGACAGCTATATAAAAAGTTAAGGATCTAACATCACTACTTTAGAGACACTTATTAGATATTTTCTTATGTATGAAATGAGGCTTTAAGAGACACGAGAAGAAACAAAGCTTTTTTCTTCTTGGTCTTAGAATATAGAAATCTTAAGTTAGGTAAAGCTTTATTTTGTCTTTTATTTTTTGACATGTATTATAATAAATGAAAGTTCTTTTTTATAATGTCAGAGGATTAGGTGCTTTATTTTACTTAAACATAAGGGATCGACTACAGCAACATCACTTTGGCATTATTATTGTTGCTAAGGCCTAAATTATTAGTTTGAAAGCTTCTAAGATCATAGAAAAGGCATGCTTAACCTTTTATTATGCATGTTGAGTCTTCTGGCTTGTCAGGAAGAATTTGGCTCATATTGAGAGATAGAGATTTACAATTGCCAGAAATCATTGCTTCTTACCAACATATGTCTGTAAAAGTTATAGCTTCTCCCAAAAACTTTGGTTGCTTACTATGATTTATACTAGTTCTTTGTTAAGCTTACAGAAGCAGTTATGAGATTTTTCAGCATCTATTTCTAATTGCGTTCTTAGTCCATGTCTCATCATTCAAGACTTTAATATAGTATTGCACGATGGCTCTTTAGAAATAAAGGGAAATAGTCACTTAGAAATAATGATTTATAGTTTCAATCTAATCGAATTGGAGTTCATATGCGATCCTTTCACCAAATGTAGTGGTAGAGAAGGAAGGTTTTCAATTTATGAATGTTTAAAACAAATGTTAGCAACTCCCACTAACAACTTTTTTTTCTTAAGTTAGAATCCTTCATTTTGTCATTACATACTCAAATTATTATCCCATTTTATTGGATTTAGATGAGCAACTCTTTATTCCATGTAATAATATATTTAAATTCAAAGCATATTGGTAAACTTTCCAAAGTTATAAGAAATTTATTAGGGATGTCCGATCAAATAATTCTTTAGACTTTACATTTGTATTTTAGGAAATAGGGTTAGATTTAATAAGGTGGAGCATAGAGGTGTTTGGTACTATTTTTAAAAAAATATATAAATTGAATGATATACAAAAAGCTTTGATGAAGAAACTAAATAATATTTGGAAACATGTTTATTTTGCAAGTATGTTGGCAGTAATTTTTTAAAAAATTGTCCTCCTGACAAATCTTCTTCCTTTTTGAAAAAAAAAACTAGAAGCTAAAGATGTATTTCTTAAAGGCGTTAAATAGAGAGTCGGAGATGGCAAGCTAGTACAGTTTTTAACAAACAATTGGCAAACTTTAACCCTTCTAATAAGCTCTACCCTACAAGACATCAGTAGGAAAAAGATGAAGTGTTGAATTTGAATGGGAACTTACTTTAGCATATTGACCATATTACTTTCCCACCGCTGTATAACAGAAATTATAAGTCACATATTCATACTTGATATTGATAGAGCTAATACCCTAATTTAATTATTCAATAACAAAAGAAGTTAGAATTTCACGTGCATGGATAAAAGGTTTGTTCAGTCCAGTTTACATCTCCCTGCTCAAAATGACCACTCACTTTTTTTGCATTTAGCACGAGGTATTCACCATCGAGCAATTCATCGTTCATTAATCACTTGTATGTGGTCTATTTGAACGTTGTTAAACAACTATATAAGCATCACAATGTAGCTAAGTTTTTAGGATTTTGTAATATAGTCCTATGGTTTATTTTCTGAGCATAGGAGAAAAGGGGAGGAAGTGAAAGAAAAAGCAAAGTCTTTCCTTTTTGTTCTTATTTCTAGAAGGGTATGGATTGTCTATGATGTAGTGGAAATCAAGCAAGCGATCATCGTATAACATTAAAAATACCACTAAACAACAAGCGCAAACATAACCCATTTTAGGTTTTTGCTATTATTTACTTAATATTTTCCTTTATAATTTAGAAAGTAACATGTTTTCTTCAACAAATGCAATAAGGAACAGGTGGTTGATATTGATGATGAAATATCATTTGAAGTAAAGAATATAAATGTGAATATTCAGTTATATGGGGATATCAAATGTACTAAAGTGTTTCAAATCAAATTATGTCTTAGGCGGAGGTTTTACAAAGTTTATGAGGTTTACTTTTTTAAAAAATAAAAGAAATTGTATCAATAATAGCAAAGCCACAAAACATCATTACAATAATTCACTGAATTGACCAATAAATTCAATATCCTCTAATAGTTACAAATGTAGAGTACCTTAATTGATTATAGCATCCTGTAGTGTTGCAATCCTTGGCTAAATGTCATTTAACCCTCTTGTATTTCATATTAGAATGGTCATTTAAAGGGAATACCTCTTCTTTTGGTTTTCCTCCTAGTTAATAGTCTTTGGATTTAGAGGAACTCTCACGAAACCTTTCTAATATCTTAACAATTTTGTCATTGTCTGGTTGTAGCAGCAATAGGTTTCTTAGTGAATCATTATTCAGTAAACCAAGTTCATCTGCCATCGCTTTGTCCAATGATTGTGCATCTGCTTCCATCTAACAATTCACTTTCAACTGGCAGGTGTTTTCAATAGTCCTCAAGATATTTGATTCCTCCCTTTTAGCTTATGTTTGTTCCATATTGTCTACCGTCAATAAAATAACAACATCAGAAGGTTGAATAACATTTGTTTTATCTTAACTATTTTTCACAGGTATACTACTAAACTCACTTAGCTTATCACCTCTCTTAATTTGTTGCACATTCGAATTATTAAGAACTAGCCCATTTCCAGGTGACTTTGCATTTTCCTCTATAGAACATCCAACTACCTTAAGTCTGTCCTCTTCTAAAATCTCAAAAGTTAATGTCCCTTCATGACTCCTTGTTTTGAAAAGGTTTCTAGTAGGTTTTCAACTCTTCTTCTCCAAATCGGGCTTCTATGGATAAGAAATTGGCACAACAAGCTTTGTCAGTTCACTGTCATCACCTAGCTTCATAATAAGAAGCGAATCCAGCAACACAGAGTCTCTTTTAACCTCAACATAAATTTTTGCAAAACATATACATTCTATATTCACTATTTAGGTGTCCATACATATAGGCTTCCTAAGTAAACTTGCTAGGAAACTTAAACCTTCAATCGTACAGAATTTAAGAGGAACGTTGTGGAAGTTAACCCATAATGGCAAAGCATCGACATTTCCCCTATCAAAATTAGTACCTAGCTTCCATTTTTGGATGAATATGGGCTAACACTAACGTGTCAGGGACTTTGTTCGATGATCTTGTTAAGATTATTCTCGATCGAGAACTTGAACAAGAAGGAGTCGTCCTCCATCAGTATCACTTTCTCAAGACCACTCTTACCCCATCTAGCCATGGCTTAAGCCGGCACAAATGGAAAAGCAAGCCTCTTGTTCCATAATACACCCACCAAAGCAATGACCAAATATTGGCTCTAGATTTTAGAAGATCAATAGGAGGTATAAGGGTTCCCTCTTTAATGACATTCTGAAAATGTTTGAGCTCTCCTTTTTTACATTAGATCTAGGGTTTATTTTTCTAAGCACCTGCATTTTAATTGACATCAGTCGTGACCTTCATCTTATTAGCTGTTGAAGAAGAGTTCTCCCCTGTCTTTGTTGACTTTGGTAAACTTACAAAAGGAGGGAAGTCGATCAAGTTCAAGTTAAAGGGGAGGACCCCACCCCTTCCAGGCCTTCAAAAGGCTTACTCCGTGAAGTAAAGTCAATAGCTAAGGACCCAAAAATGCTATTAAAGGTTTGAGCTTAGCAGAGGCGAGGAAGAAGATTTCAAAAAAAAAAAGGGATCTATTGAGGGCAAGAAGGTAAAACTGCTAGAGAGAAGGTAGAGAAAAGTTTCATTGAGAGAGAAAAGGCTCCTAGGTTCCTGTGCAAATGTTCAAGTTTACGAGGGTTACTTAGAGAGACATAAAGAGGTAAACATGTATTACATGAATATTGCGGTTCGTTTCTTATAATCAATATTGAGAGTTGAATATGGTTGCTTGGATTTTGTCTATCATACAACTTGATCCATATGGTTTTCAAGGATTCAATGAGTTTGTAGTTAAAGTTATGGACATTAAGTTTAGCATATCTGTTGAATTAATTGGATATTATGCTGAGGGAGGTGACATACTATTGTTTATATAAGTATAATGACATCAGGACCTCTGCAAAATCATTTGCATGGTATGTAAGTTTGTAATGTATCATTAGCAATTTGATTAATTACATTCCATTCCACCTTGCAACTAATTACTACACCAACTGTCTTTCTGAAGTCCTTTTTTTTAATAGATTTTCAACATTTTACGCTACCATACTATCCTAAGTTGTCTGATTTTAGTTTGGATAAGATAGGCCCAAATAGTGAAAAAACTCACATTTCAATAAGGGTTATAGACACATATGGTTATATTCGTCAGAGTGTTCCAGAAAGTTAACGTATAAGTAAGATGTTTTACAATTTTGAAGTGGTTTCTTTGAGCTCATTATTGGTAGGAAAGCTTTGAGTTGAACAAAACCTAGAAAAGATTTAATTAATTGGGTAAGAAAGTGTTCCTCTATATCTTGTTTCTTGTATTTATGCTAAGGCCTTTGAAGTATGTATTCTATGTTTACTAGCTACCTTTGAAGTACAAATTTGTATTAAGTACTTTGTGTATATTGAACACTTTAAACAAGCAAGACCTTTATGAAAGAGTAGAAGACTTTCCTCTAATGACTTAAACTACGATTAAAGGTCAATACCACCTCAAAAAGGTTGTACCAAGCTCTTATATTTTCCCAATCTTGTCTTCTACAGAACCCTAAAGTTTAATCTTATATATTCAACGTGATTCAACTCTAAAGGTTTGGTTGGATTAACCAACCTAATATTCGAAAGATCTAATTCAAACCATATTTTAGTTCTTATCTCATTATTTCTTTAATAACTGTGAAAATATTGGAAAGTATCACTTCCAATATAATTGCTTATGGAGTTTGTCACAAATTAAGATCTAAGTTAGTGGCAATACATAAAAATTCATTGTCATATGCATGGCACGTGCCTGAACATTTCGCGCCAAAATCCATAAGTCGTTAAAAACCAAACTAACCAACCAAAGAATGGCCTACCTCTCTGCGCTTCCATAATCAACACCACTTCAAGAAAAGAAACCTTCATTTCCCTGAAAATGCAACAGAGGCCAACAAGCTCTTGTCGAGCACCTGAAGACCAGTGGAAGATCAATGTCAAACAAAAACCCGAACTGGCCCCATTAAGGACCGTGGATGACTATTCCGACCACCTTCCAGTCTACTCCCGTAGACCTGCCCTTCCACGGCCAAGATCATTAGGAGCTGAGAAATTGATTCACTTGATTCCGCTTATAGTCTTTTTCTGCTTCTTCATTCTCTGGTGGTGCTCTTATCCAGGTACCTACTTCTTTTCTACTCTTTTGTTTGATTAACTTCTTGTTATCGCTGTTATTTGGGCCATATATATATATATATTTAATAGTTTAGGAGCAGGCAAAAGGGATTCTGGGGAATTACTTATTCTTTAATCTGTTCTTTTGTTTTCTTTTTGTTTCATTTCTATGTGAATTTTCTCGATTCAATCAATGCAGGGAAATTTAGTCTATTACTTCGTCTGAAATGATCTTGGAAAGAAACCATTATAGTGATTTTTTTCCTTATTACAATTGCTTAGCTAATTAAGTCTGTAATCTCCATTGTTGTGCTCTGAATTCAGTGAAAATTGAGACCAAGGACGGAAGAATCTTAGCAATACATCGAATTGAGAAGCCGCAGAATCTTACTGCTAATGTTGTTGAGCTTGCTGTGTTGGCATCTGCTACATCTCCAATTCCATCAGCTACAGAAGTTCATGAAAACAACTACAGCAACATAACTGAAGTAAATCTGGCGCCAGCATACAAAGATAAATCATGAAGCATTTGGCCTTTATAAATGAAGAGTTTAGGAAGGAGAAATTTCAGTCTACAGTTACTTCTAACTTCTAGTACAGAATCATAGTTGTTTGTTTCATGTAAATAATGTACTACAGAATGATCCTCTTCTCTGTTCACAGAGCAGGAAGATAAGAGAAAAACGTGTGCAACTTCAATTTGTGGCATTGACTAAATGACAAATTGAAGCCGAGTCCTGAACAATATATGCTTTTGACTAAATGCGGCTTCTGGGGTTACTGGTGTGGGAAAGCTAATAGGAATTGTCCTTTGAGCTGTATTCCTTAATGGCACAGATGATTTTCTCCATTTATGCTTAAGATACTTGTGGGAAGAAGATTAGATTAGAGAAAAGCCAACCAAAAAGGGATGCTACTGCTGCTGCAATTCACTGATTTCACCCCCTCGGCAGCTCCCTACCCATAAGTACATAGTTGAAGGTTTGTTTGATGGAAGAACTCTGCAACAGTCTCTTCTTGGTGACTGCAAAAAAGTAAATTGTGATTTTGGGAACATGAAACAATGATTCTATTCACATGAATCCGTTACCTTTTCCCATCGGTGAACATCAGGTTTCTTCAAAACCACAATAGAATTAATCTTTTCGGGTGAGTCCATTTTCCACCGGCAAACAGGGGAACCAGTATTGTAACGATGGTAGATTCCCATAGTTTGCTTTCTTGCTCTATCATATCTATTAGCGTACATGTAAAAAATGAAGGGTTTGGAACATGGATGCTTGGTGACAGGTCTTGTGTTGAATGCATATGCAGTGTAATCAGCTCTTTTGTACCAGTTAAGAAAGGTTCTTGAGGGCATCTCAAGCTCTCTAGGCGAGATTACCCCTCTCCAGACTTGAACAACAAAGCCCCATGACACAGATATGGACCAATATCTTGTGGTGTCATAGCAGATGGACTGTTGCATCACGCTTGCTGAGTCTAAATTCACGGACTTGAACAAATGTTGGAGGCCTCTGGCTCGGTTCATACGTGGGAAAATAGGTTGCACCACATCAAGATGGTGAAGAGATGCCAGAGGAGTCACAGGATGGGCTGACAATAGTCCTAAAAGATCTCCATAAACATCGTACTGCATAAGCACCATAAAAAAATCATTACTAGTTAGGTTTGCTAAAAAAATGAAAATAAAGCATAGGCTTGATATTAGTGAGGAAAATATTGAACAACGATTGCTTTTGCTGAAAGTTATAGATGACATGACATAAACATGACATTTAAACTTCTTTTTGAATGAAAGCTAATAGATCACCATGTAAGGAAGTAAATTTTTGAATTAGACATCAAATCAGCTAATTTTTCGGGTAAATTGATTATTGAAGGTTAAGAATCCTATTAATACTTTCATTTTTGGTTTTCCTTAATTCATTAGGGCCTCTATATATGCCGAAGATGTATATGTACTACCTGATGAAACCCAGCTTCTCTTGAAAGTGGCACTCCAAGCTCAGCCATGCAAGCCTGCATTCTATCATCACTACCATACAACCCTGGATATCTTTGAATGCACCTATCTTGCATTTTTGCCAACTCTTTTGCCAATGGATAGCTTATAGCAAATCCACCACCTCCATAAGCCATCGCATAAGAGAAGTAAATGTTTTGAAGGTGACTCTCTGAAGAGCTACCCACATAATAGAACTGCCTGTGATCATATTTAGACAGTATTCTTACCACATTATCCACAATAAATACTGTGTCATCATCTCCCATCACAAACCACCTCACGTCCTTCAGTCCTAGCTTCAATGTCTCCGAAACCACCCTCGAAATCCTTAACGCCGAACGGTGACCTTGCCGGTTCGAGTACTTAAACTTGGACGTGTCTGCAGAAACCCTAATCTCAGGCAAATCTTCGTTCTTTCTAACCCTTACCCTTCTGTCCATCCAAACTATTCCTCTTGTCTCCTTAGGTCTCCACCATACTTTGACATACTCGTTTCTCTTTTCCCACAAATCCGCCGAAGCTGCGATCCCAAAAACGATATGCTTCAGCTCAGTGTCGCTCTTCTCCGGATTTTTCAGGAGAGACATACTGGTTTGCGAAGTTTCTGAATGTCCATTCTGTTCAATGGCGTGGAATGTTGAGGACAAATTGGTGAGAAAATCGAGGTGTTCTTCAGGCATAGGGCATTGGTGATCATTGCTTGAGATGAAACGAGAGGAGTAGACAAGGTAAAGCGTGGCCGTGATGAGGAAGAACAAAACAAGGGCATTTCTGGAAACAAGTGCATGTTGAAACATACGTTGGGGCGTAGTGGACATGTTTTGCCTTCCCTGAAAAAGATGGTTGTGGTGTGGCTGGCGGTGTTCTTGCAGCTGCTTATTGTCATCACATGAACGGGTAATGGTGTGTTTCTTAATTTCCTTCTGTTTTCTCTTTTTCTTTGCCCCAATTCGAAGAGGTGGAGGAAATGGAGAAGGAGAGGAGATTGGACTGAGACTTCTTCGGATCTAAACGAGAAACGAGAGCTAGAGATGTGTCCATTTATGACCCCAAAAAAACCAAAGGGAAGATGTGTCTAATCTTTTTTGCGTTTGTTTTTTTCTTTATGGAATGACGAAGTTAAATGCGCCAATTTCTCGCTGGATTAAGAAAGTTTTAAGAACACCGTGTAATTAATTTCCAAACACCAAACGAGCTTTAAATTAATGAACAATTAGAATTAGCATTTCAAGCCAGGGAATCTTCTCCAGTGGTTGATTTCAGTTTTTTGGTAAGACGAGGGACTTATTCTCCCTATAACTCTCAGTGGCTCGAGCTGATTCCTTTCAAGAAGAGGAGCCAGCGCACAAGTTGGTTCAAATATTACATCTTACAACTATAGAGAAACTGCAGTTCAATTACAATTAAGTATATATGGACAACTTAATTTGAGTTAGGATCTATATTTATGTTAGGGAGTGTTTACTAATTAAATAGCATGTTAATTCTAATCTTCAATTTGATCAGTATAGTAATTTAATTTGTTTTGAGTTTTAAAAAAATTAGATTTTTATTTGATCTAAATAATTGTGATTAATATCTTAACACTTTTATTAGTAATATTTGTCTTGCAATTTAAATGTAGGACTTTGTTAATAGAATATGTTAACACTATTTTGATGTATCATCATTTTAGTTTATAATAACGAGAACTAATATTTTCTATAATCTACATATGAAATCTGAATTTTAGAGTAAAAATAAATTGTAACGTTAAATTTTATTTTAGACTATATAAGTTAGTCAAGATCGAATAATTAATTATGACGATCTAAACTTTTGATTTCTAATAACCTAATTATTTATATTATAATTTATCTATTCAGAAAATCATGGAAGGATAGCTTCATTTTTTATATATATTTTGAGTTAAATTAATAAATATAAAAGGCCAGGAGATGTTTATCTTTTTAATTTTTAATATACTAAAGAAAGATTATTTTCGTTGTTTTGCATATATTAGAAAAGAGACGAAAGGTTTTAGGTGAGTTGGGGTGTCCCCTTAATCTGAAAGTGAAATGGATACATACATATTTTAACTACAAAGAAGATTTCAATTTTACCAACCAATTGAAAATTGCCACCACGATGGCAAATATAGAAAGCTGACAATTAAGGCTAGCTCTGGCGTAGAATCGGAGTGAACTTAATCTTCAGTTTGAATGACTTGTACATAAGAACAAGTGCAATTTTGTCTAAACTAAGATATGTATAATGTCTAGTCAAAATCAAGCTGGACCATTAAAGAAGCAATCAATGCCAACCTTTTCTGCACCTTCTTTTTGGTCTCTCTTCCATTGGTGAAAGGTTAGCTACTAACTAGGATAAGTTTTGGCTTGCAAATTCAGCTTGTCATTTTAATGCTATGGCAGGTAGCATATGTTCCATCCCTATCTCACTTTATGTGCGTGCTATCTCTTGTTCTGGCCATAAATTCACATGTTTAACTTAGGGAAACAACTTCTTTGTAAATATAAAAAGGGAAAATTGCATAAAATACTCTCTCCAAAATATGAAACTTTGTGTATTTGGTACACTTGAGTTTTTGACTTTTTTTTAATCTCTTTCTGATGAGGGGAAAAAAGTCTGGTCTCTAGCTACAGATTAAGCTTTCCACTTTCTGTATGTAATATATCTGAATTTCAGTTTGACGTTCCTAATGAGAAAGACTACAAGTGGTTCATTAGCCAAAAAAGTCTTAAACCTTGTATTATACTAAACTTCAATTTCGAAATATAGAAAACAATAATAGCACTAATGCACAAGGAAGACATTCAATTAGATATAACACTTAAAAAGTGGAACTATATTTTACAATGACATTAGCGACTAAATCCAGTTTGAAATGATACTTGGAAGTCACATCTTTCATGGCTCAACATGCTAATCTCTTTTTCACGTAGCTCGAACCTGAGCTTACCGTATATCAAGTACAAATTAATGTAAACCTACTTGGTTTTCACTATATGATTGATGTTGAATGTTCATAATTAGCTTAAAACCTAAAAGTTGCCAGTATTAGAAATCTGCACAACAATAATAGTTGACTCGTCCTGTAGCATTGATCTTTAGATTTAAACTCGCCCCAATTAGAATATTCCCTAATAAAAGTGAGGAACAAATTGAAAAAAGGAAGAAAAAAAATGCATATGATGAATAACAGATTCTTGAGGAGGAAAAAAGGAAGAATGTACATCGAGAAAAAAGAGTTGCGCTTTCTTCCACAATGTATTCTCCCATTCTCCTTTTTCTTTCGAACTATATTCTTATTCACAAACTCCTTTTCATAATATTTTTAGATAAAATATTTTTTTTATTTCAATAATGGAACATTAGGATTAATGTAAATTAAGTCCAATTCATTTATATCTTTGAAAAATGTTTATTTTGATATACTGAATAATTATATTGTTTTACATCATAGACTGTTTAAACTTGGGTTGATGAGTTCTAACATTAATGCACAGTGTGGTACATTGAATCTTTTATTATAAAGGAGAAGAAAAAAAATCACATGATAGTACCTTTAAGAGTCGTAAGTAATGTAATAAATTAAATATTTGTCTTTGTACATCAGAAACTACTAAGTACCGTCGAGTTTACAATATAGTAAGTAATACTACTTTCAGTATTTTCCAGCGTCAATTTTAACTCCTTAAGCATGAAATTCGGTATAGCATAATTAACCTATCATTTACATTAAATCGATGTCGCCTAAGATGCCTAATTAAGACCATACTTATGATGAGATATGGCTATGAAAGCATAACATATGTAAGGTATCATTCACATTAAAGTGATGTCACACACTTTATCTTCTAAGATGCCTTGCAAATTTGGATTAAGACCATACTTGTAAGACAACATGCGATAACGAACTATATTACTATGCTATGGATGTCTTGGATTAAAAAAGGACAAGGGCCTACTAAAATAGGATGTCTTGGATTAAAAAAGGACAAGGGCCTGATGATTTTATTTTTGTTATAGTTGGCCTGAATCTGACAGAACTCTGTAATTTCTTGTCGTTGTTCGGTGAAACTCTAACTTACGCAGATTCCAGAGATGGGTAATGTGAGTATCATGTCCACCAAGCTCGGGCGAGGAAAGTGAGCTGAAGCTGAAGGGACCACTTAAGGCTTCGATCCACCTTCTACCATTAAAATAAGAGTGGGACTTCGGCCAACAGAGGTTGTCACATATGCAGCAATCGCAGTCGTGAACAGATAACATGATTTTGCCTAAAAAGCTCTTCACGTGGCTCTCGGGCCTACCACTTTTAGGCTTTCCATATGCTTGGAATCTCACTCAATCGCATAGTAACCTCCAATTCAAACGTGGAATACCGTTTATGGTTGCAAAATATAAGAAGGAAATTTTTTACATGACCGAAATATAAAAACTTCAAATGTAATCAAGCTTAAAGACAATAGTAGAGAGATAAATCTTAAGCCATTATGTTTTTACGAATGGTATCTGTAAAGAACTATAACTGATTAAACATTAATAACCAATATGCATGGTTGAATTATTTGGTGTATAGTCAAAATAGGCTCTCAGGAAGCTATTCCTTACATTACGAATCGCATGTATAACTGTGCAAAGCACTTGAAAATAGACATTACGAAAACTAATATGACAAATATCAGAAACGATACCAGCTTCCCCTCAGTCCGTTTGTTTTGAGATTAATGGTTTTTGCAATCAGTGAGACACGAATACAGCAGGAGCATTGTCCCCCATAGGACAATGGTCGGTAGAACCTCCATTTCACATACACCGACTGTATATATGTACTTCTCTGTTTTATTTCTTTTCTTCTTGCCAACCCATTCCCATACTTCTGTTTTTCTCACTAGAAATTATTGACTGGGTTAATGCAAATACCTACGAAACGATTGCAAACTATTTCTTCTTTCTTCCAATCACTTCCAATATAATTTCATGATGACATCGGAATACGAGAAGAAATCGGCACGTGAGATTAGGTGTTACGGGATGGGAAGCCAAACTCCTTTTCACGATCATTCTTCGTGTTAAAGGTCCTTTCTCTTCTTCTTTTAATCTTCTCCACGGTATGTTCTTTCTCTGTGTTTTCTGTAACTGAGTTTCTTCTTACAGCTCTTGTTTCTCTCTGGAGTGTTTTTATATATAAACCCTTCAGATTCAGCTTTGTGTTCTCAAATTGGAGTTTTGGGGTTGCCTTTTTCAAGACAAAGTGTCAACAGTACTCATCTTCACTTTTAAGTTGCTTGTTCATTAATTTCATCCAGTCCAGTCTCTGTTCTTTTCCACATATGCTGATTTCGTACTTCGCATATACTACTTCCTAGATTTGTCTTACAGTAGTTTCTTTCTCAGTCTCTATATCTTAAAGCTTATTAACCCCAGAAGTTGGCTTTGTTTTCATCTATTTTAGACGATCATTTGATCGATTAGTTTTCAATTTCTGCTCAACATGAGCTGCATGTTCAATTTTCCGCGTAGAAGAGTTTTTCCGCCTTTGTTTTTTCTTAGAAAGGGAAAAGTTCTCCTTTGTTAAAAATTGGACTTGCTTATGAAATGCATCTTATCTAAATTTCTAAGTTTACATATAAATATGTTGATTCAATTTATAAATAGAGCAACTAATATGCCGATAGTTTACAGAAACTGGAAAGTTTACTCTTGCATGTTGTTCATTGTCATCACTCACCACTCTCACGGGGCAGTAAAAGGAGCTTTCCATTTGTGTGGACAGCCTTAATTCAGCGAACTACCCCGGCAGGTCCCTTTTGATCCTCATTGCGACACCAAAGTCCCCTCCTCTCATTTGCATGTCATATCGGACCAAACTGCCCTAACAAATATGAGGTTGACGATCTTGGCAGCTACCAGACGACAACTGTCACTACTTACCCAACAGAACCAGATTCAAAAATGACCCTCTAACCCTTCCTAATCCTAACAATCGACTCTAAAAGTTCTTCTCCTTATCCCAATTAACTTTCCTGAGTTCCTTATAATATCACCTACCATGTCCTCTACTCTGGTCCATACAACTGACCCACCATGTATTCTGATAAGGACACATATGTGGATCTTTTGTGTCTGTATACTCTAGGCAATCAATCTCATATACATAAGTATGATTATACTAATGCTTAAGTTTCACATACACAAATTTCTAGGTTGATTGGTAGCTGAGTTATTTCGATGCAGTGATGGAACCGACCAACAAGCCACAGAAGCAACCGTCAGGCCTGCCCACTCTACCCAGAGACTCTCGTGGCTCACTTGAAGTGTTCAATCCCACCACTTACTCCTCCCGACCCACTAACACAGCATTTCGTAGCAGCCCCACTTGGAAAACCTGGGTCGAACCGAATGTCGACCCTCAACCAGACCCGTCCAAGACCTCTTCCAAGTCCGGTCGGAGTGAAGAATCTTACGTCACATCATGGATGGCCTTCAAAGACCCTACTCCGGCCACCACCACTCAAGTTCAACCACCGGAATCCCAAAGTGTCGGCAATGGTGGAGACAGAAGTCCGAAGCTGGCAGGAGAAGCCGGCGTTGCGGCGAAAAGAGCAGCCGAATGGGGCTTAGTGCTAAAAACCGACGACGAAACGGGCAGACCACAAGGGGTTAAGGTTAGGACCTCAGGTGGGGAAGAACCGAACATTAATACAAGGCCAGGTTCATCCTCAAGAAGAGACTCCAATAACTCTGTAAGGAGCTCCGATAATGTCTCGGACGATGCTGGAAAAGAGGGAGGAGGGATTCCAAGAGTATCTGAAGACATTAAAGATGCCCTATCATCGTTCCAACAAACATTCGTTGTGTCTGATGCTACGAAACCTGACTATCCTATACTGTATGCAAGTGCAGGGTTCTTTAAAATGACAGGATACACCTCGAAAGAGGTGATAGGCAGGAACTGGTAACGTCTACGTTAATCTCTGTTGTGTTTTTATTATTTAACGGTTAAACTGTTAAAGTGACGAGTGAGTGACAGTTACATATCGGGTGGGTTGTAGTCGGTTTTTACAAGGTGCTGGCACGGACGCAGAAGATGTAGCCAAAATTAGAGAGGCTTTACAGGAAGGGAAGAGTTACTGTGGAAGATTGTTGAATTACAAGAAAGACGGCACTCCTTTTTGGAACCTTCTTACCATTTCACCCATCAAGGATGAAAATGGCCAAGTTCTCAAGTTTATTGGGTTAGTTCCATTCAACTTTTATATTACTTTTCTGTTTTCCATTTACCTTTTAGTTTTAGGCCAAAAAACAAATTATGAAAGTCATTTTCTAAAAATAACTCTTCTTTGCATATTGAATTTGGGCCGCATGGTTTCCGCCATTTGACATTCAGTCACAAATGTTCTTCCAAGGGCAAAATAGCACCTCATCTCCCTTCTAAAAACTTCGTGGAACACTGATAGCCATATATCAATATCTTGCTAATAACAGTAACTACGAAAATTTATATAGGTATAAGTAGTAGAAGCATAATTGAGTTACTGTTGATTTGGATATAAAAAAAGACTACAGGATTGGCGCGAAAAAGCCTCGTGATTGCTTATTCTGTAGCTGGAAGTGTGTTTAACAAGACCATGTTGGTGACTTTTACACTGTTAGTGTAACAAAGCACATGATCTTGACCAGACCAAGATTGTACTAAAAAACCTTCGGCTTTTTTATTTTATCCCTTCCCGTTTTCTTATGAGCCCAACTGGGGTTACCGTCATTTGCGGAGAGATTCGATGCTCGACATGCACGAACTCTGGACCTCTAGATGCTTTGGATATAAGGTGAAAAGGAAAAGGGAAGAAAGTGGAAGGAAATCTTTTTGGATATGAATTATTGGCGGAAACAGCAATGTGACACATTAGCTGTTGTCAGTGCATTCATGTATGAAAGTTTTTCTGTCTGATGACTTGGCAGAATGCTAGTGGAGGTTAGCAAGCACACTGAGGGGTCCAAAGATAAGATGGTGCGGCCCAATGGACTGCCTGAATCTTTGATCAGATATGATGGTATCTATCCTCTCTCTTTCCATAAATTCTTGGAAATTTCTTTTTTTGTTTTAGTTTCTGTTGTCAGATGCTTAAAATGAGTAATAATTATAAAACTAACATCATGTTTATTGCTAAAGCAGAAATTTATTTACTCTTAATTGCCAAGAGTCTGAAATGGAAGTTCTTCTAGTATTAACTTTTTGAGCTAGATATCAGGCTGAATTACATGCTATGTTTTAAGGACTCTCCTCGACATACTTTTAAGAGGACTCTATCACTTAAACTGCAACAAGAATCTTATGGGAGAGAAAACAGAACCTTAACCAGAACCAGAATGTTTTCTCTTAGATGTCGAGTTTTAACAAGTATTGCGGCTTTTATCAGTGCCACACTGCTTTGGAATTTATCAATTTGATGGGAAATGCAAATTTATGGATATTTGTATTGCCTACATCAACTCAAACAATGGCAGCAAACTTGCAAGAGTTGAGAGTCCAGTGGTACACTAAAAGTCACCATGAAGAACTGAGGAAGTTGATTTCACTTGAACCTAGAATGGATAGTAGTGCCAAAATGATATAGATATGAAGATAAACTAGAACCACTTTCAAACTAAGCTACACAACTATGTTACTTCTACAGCACGTCAAAAGGATGTGGCTACAAGTTCAGTGACCGAACTTGTTGAGGCAGTAAAAAGACCTCGAGCACATAGTGAATCAGCAAATCGTCCTTTAATGAGAAAATCCAAAGATTATGGAGAACAGGAAGGAATAGGAGCACCAGGAAGGAGAATGTCAGAGATCATGCCTCCAAATAGACGAAACTCTCGAAGCTCAATGCAGCGGATCAGTGAGTTGCCAGAAAAGAAACAGAGAAAATCTGTCCGCCTTTCTTTTATGGGGTATGACTATTTCTTTCAGGAAATTTTTATGAAAGGCTTGGCCATTGCCACTTCCTTGACATATATAACATTTTCATGGTTCAGTCTGATGAGAAAAAGTACTCAATCTGCCCCTGAGACTTTCCATGACGACGAAGTGTCTTTCTTAGATGAAGGGAGTGAGGATGATACCAGGCCTGATAGCCTTGATGACAAAGTGAGGAAAAAGGAAATGAGACAGGGTATTGATCTAGCTACCACACTTGAACGTATAGAGAAGAATTTTGTAATTACTGATCCAAGGCTACCCGATAATCCCATTGTAAGAATACTGCTTTGTCATTAGATATTCTTCTACTAAATTGGAGTCCTGTTTTTTGACGTGTTTTATACTGGATAGAAAGATAGAGGTTCAGTCATTTCTGATTGTTTGAACATTTCAGATATTTGCCTCTGATAGTTTCTTGGAGCTGACAGAGTACAGCCGTGAAGAAATCTTGGGAAGAAATTGCAGGTATCCTCAAGTAATATGGTTGTGAACAAATTTGTCTTTGATGATCTGAATCTCCCTAACTCGTCAACATTTGTAGACTTGGCAAGTTGTGCACAGTACATAACTAGTGATTTTCAGATTCAAATAATTTTCATGCGTATGCATTATCTGAACTGAAATTGTTTTAAATCTACCGAGGAACACCTGCATCGCTGCTTTTCTCATCGTTTTTCATTATATCTCATTTATGCATAACAAATTTTCTAATTGACACCCTTCTGCTCTGGGAATCCTGTTATTGCAGATTTCTGCAAGGACCTGAAACTGATCCGGCTACTGTCAGGAAAATAAGAGAGGCTATTGACAATCAGACAGATGTTACTGTGCAATTAATTAACTACACAAAGAGTGGTATGAATATGATTATTATTACTTCTCGTCGTCTTTCTCCAATTGAGTGAAAATAGAAACAATTGATAGGACCACATCTTCATTTGTATACATAGTGCGGAAGATCTAATGATATGTTCAGAAAACGACACGTAAAAAATTTGATGTCTTCTATTGATTTTCCATCTATTCAGGCAAAAAGTTTTGGAATCTGTTTCATCTGCAGCCTATGCGTGATCAGAAGGTATATATGACGCCCACATAACTAGATCATGTAATTTGAATAGAGAGCCCCCTGAGCATCAATTGTGATGAGTAGGAGAGAATACAATGAAGAGACTTTCGTTTACAAAGTTCAGCTTTCTATGAACAGGGGGAAGTACAGTATTTTATCGGAGTACAACTAGATGGGAGTGAGCAAGTTGAGCCTCGTACCGACGGCATTCCAGATAAAACTGCAAAAGAGAGTGAAAAAATGGTATGCACTCCCTTGTCTACCTTTTCCATTGAAGTCATGCCATGAAAATGGAATCATTTTATGCATACGATTATGGTGTATGTGGTGTTAATTGGTAGTCTCAACTCAAGAGTCTATTTCCATTTATTATTTTGTTTGGTGGTCATCATCAGGTCAAACAAACTGCAGAAAACGTTGATGAAGCAGTGCGAGAACTTCCAGATGCAAATATGGTAATTCTCATTGCGATTCCACATCTTAAAAGATATTTTTTTTGGGTGATAGATTATTACAAAAATTACTGCCATCCTCATTGCAGAAACCAGAAGATTTGTGGGCAAATCATTCAAAGGTGGTTCATCCAAAGCCTCACAGGAAGGGTAGCCCCTCTTGGAAAGCAATTCAGAAGGTACTATTTCGTTATATAAGAACAGGAAATCTGAATGATAAAATATTTGACAAGTTCAGTTGGCAGTGGAGAAATCTGATTGGGTGGACCTTTACGTGGGAATTGAACTTAGGTTAGACAGTTTCTTGTATAAGAACATTCCTGTGTGAAGTATAATTGTCCTTGGGCATATATAAATTCTAAAGATTTTGTTTCTCAAGTGGATGTGAATGCAACAGTTCCAGTTTTAGATATATATTTGTTTTATTGACGAGCGACCATACTCACATAAGAAAGATAATAAGGATGTGTGATGTGTGATTTGTATGCATTTTTTGTTTGCTGTTAAAATAACTTAGTTTGACACGTTCCTCCTAATTCTGAGCTCATTTTAACCTTGCAGATTATAGATAGTGGAGAGCAAGTAGGTCTAAAACATTTTCGGCCGGTAAAACCATTGGGATCTGGTGACACGGGCAGGTTTGTCTTTCACATTTACCCTGTAAACTGCTTAATCAAGAGTGGGTGATAGTCAGCTGATTCTATAAAATTGTCTTGAAGATATTTGAGGTTTGATTTAACTTGTGAATTGTAGTGTCAATTTGGTAGAATTGTGCGACACTGGTCTACATTTTGCCATGAAAGTCATGGATAAAGGAGTTATGCTCAACCGCAATAAGGTATTTGAAATTTAGTTGCAAACTTGAGTTGAGATAGATTTTCTTCTCTTGAATGAATCTTTAGGCTTCCTGTTACCCTTAAATTTGCATACTTCATGCATCTTGTAATCCTCTAACTCTAGCTTGTCTTCTCTGACACAGGTACATAGAGCTTGTGCAGAGAGAGAGATTCTTGATATGCTGGACCACCCTTTTCTGCCGGCATTATATGCTTCATTTCAGGTACTTTGATAGAGAAGTACGTAGTTTGTGCAACGCCAATATGAATTCTATATGCTTAGGAGGATTTCAGATTTCTTCTATTCCAGACGAAAACCCATATTTGTCTTATAACCGATTACTGCCCTGGTGGAGAGCTCTTCCTGCTTTTGGACAGACAACCGTTGAAGGTACTGAAGGAAGATGCTGTCAGGTGAATTGTTGAGACAGAACATTATAAGTACATTGTTATTAGGGAAATAAAAGCTCCCGTTCACAAGTGCTTTCTTGGTAAATGTAGGTTCTACGCTGCAGAGGTGGTTGTTGCATTGGAGTACCTTCACTGTCAAGGTGCGGACTGGATTGATTTTCTTTTCTATTGTTTGCTTGCTAAGTCTCTCATCTCTTTTTTCTTGTTTTCCTTAAAAGGGATCATTTACAGAGATTTGAAACCTGAGAATGTTTTACTCCAGAGCGATGGTCATGTGTCCTTGACAGATTTTGATCTCTCATGTTTGACATCTTGTACTCCACAGGTATCTGACTGACGCATCTTTCTTACTTCTGGTTTAGACGCTGAAAGTAATAATATCATGTTTTGCAGCTTTTGATTCCTAGCGTAAATGAAAAGAAAAAAAAGCACCGTAAACGTCAGGAGACTCCGATCTTTGTGGCTGAACCCATGAGAGCTTCAAATTCATTTGTTGGGACTGAAGAGTACATAGCTCCAGTTAGTTCCCTCAACACCTTTCTAGATTTCTTCAATCATAATGGAAGAAGAAATTCTTCAGCAAGTGCACATACTATTATACCAATATGTATCATCTTATGTAACCCAGAAAAGCTAGGAATTCACGATCATATGGCAAAACAAAATGTATGAAACATAAACATACACCACATAACCTTCTACGTCCTTTCTCCATTTTCCTTTGAATTTGATTGAGAAATCGTTTAATTCATAGTTTTCTTTTTCTATATGTTTATATGCTAGAGTCTTTTTTTCCCCGATCTTTTCTTAGATTATATAGATTCGTATCTTTTTTCCTTATTTTTCTCCCTTTCCAAATTATTTCAGGAAATCATTTCTGGAGCTGGACATACTAGTGCAGTAGACTGGTGGGCTCTAGGTAATTATGCTACTCTTGTAGTTAATAGGATTTGTATCTTAACAGTTATTGATCTTTGCATTTTCATAATTGAGTGAATTAAAATCAAAATTTCCAGGTATTCTTCTATACGAAATGCTTTATGGATATACACCCTTTAGAGGAAGAACAAGGCAGAAGACATTTGCCAATATACTTCACAAAGACCTTAAATTTCCATCCAGTAAGCAGGTAACACCATGTGTGCATGCTCTTGCATAAAAAATGTCATTTTAGTGTCTCAGCCTGATTAAAAATTGTTCAAAGATCAGAATAAAGGCCATCTAGAATGACTCCAATTTGTTGAATTAGCCTAGATACCTGTGATGGTTTTAATTAAAATTGCCAAGTACGTTCAGGTTAGTCTCAACGCAAAGCAGCTTAGGTAGCTGACATTTTCACTAAGCCACTCTATGAAGATAGATTTTGTGTGTTAACAAAAGAGCTTGGTATGTGCAAACTCTCTGATATTATTTCTGCATGAATATTCTTTGGTACTTGGTCTTTGCATTTCTTTCAGCAGGCTCCTTCTATTATGATTCCTTAGAAACTCTCTCTTAGTATAGTAGGCTCTTTAGTCTTTAAAAGGCCCCTCTTAGTTTAGAATCCTCCTTTCAGGATAGTAGGTTTCTTTTAGATTAGAAGGCTTCTCTCAGATTGACATTCTAAGTGACATGTGTCCTAAAAATAGGGAGCCATTCATAACGTTGATTTAAACTTTTCAAAATTGCATGCATAGTTTGACAACTCCACGTATGCATCTATCAGAAGATATGCAATCGATTATGCTTCCTCTTCTGGCCTGTACGTTTACTCATCCTCTCATGAGATCAATGGTCAGGAATCACTTAGTAGACCCTACACAAACTTCTCTCATTTTCGCATCCCTATCATTCTCATCTACGTCGTTTATTCTCTCTGTACCCTAACTTTTTGCATTTTTATTGCCTTTTATTTTCTCTCTCAAACTTCACACAACTCACCTACAATGGTAAGAACAAAATCAAAAGGACAAAAGAAAATCCCAACTTCTTCTATTAACCATGATGAAGCAAGTATTATTGAACCCTTCTCCTTTAAACCTCAAGAGAAGAAAGTGTCTAAAGTGCACTGGATTACAAATGAAAATGATTCATATGAAGAATGTACTCGGTTGATTAGACAACCATGGAGTAGAGGAAGTCTTGCAAAACAAGTTAAGAAAAGTTCTGAACAAAAAGAAACCATGGATGTTGAAAAGAAAGAGGAAGAACAAGCTAGAAAAAGAAAAGGGGAAGAAATAAAGAAAGGTAAAGCAATTGTAACTAATGATACTATTAAAGACACTATTGATAGAAAAGAGCTATCTCAAGAAGAGATATTTTTTATTATGTCATTTGGGCTTTAAAATTTATAAGCCCTCAAATACCGCAAACACACAAGTTGCGACTGTAGTATAAGAGTTGTCGATCCTACAAGGAGAGGGATTAATCTAATCCTAAAAATCTAAGGCTGAAAAGATATGAAACTAAAAATAAACAATGCAACGGGAAGTAAATACGATAATTGAATTCATCCAATTAAATCAAAAGTTAAACATAAATGAATTAACAATTGAGCAACAAGCATGCACAATGAAAATCAACCAAAGAATTTACCAAGTTATGATAAAGGGGATTTTACCTATCATTAATGCTAACTTAGTTGATTACGTATTAATGGGGTGTCAGTTCTAAACAATCCTAGGATTGATTACTCTTTTTCGAGTTATAACCATTAAACCCTAATTTATAACCTAATTAGATTATGAAATTTGTAATATCTCAATTCACAAATTATTTAAAATCCTAATTAGATCTTAAGCACTTTAATAAACTATCATAATATCACACGAGATCTCTCTCTACACAATTACCAATATGATTTATCATGATTTCTATTAAATCACCTAACTCTCATTAATCTGATTTAATCATTTTTATTCAGTTCACCCTCTCAGTTTATTATCGAATTATGCAGGAACGCAATCAAATCACAACATTCATCTAATAAACACAATTGACCAACTTATCATTAAATCAAAATAAAATCCTAAAGAAGAGTTAGAACATCATCAAAATTCTACCATCTATTATCGTATAATCCATCCAAACTTTATATATGAATAAAATTGAAACGAAAAGAAAATAGAAACTTAAAATGGATGATCCGAGAAGGCGGCAACGTTAGGAAATCTCTTGATCCGGGAAGCACGTCGAGACCACTTCTTCTTCCTCTTTCTCCTCTCTCTCTCTCTCTCTTAGGGTTTATAAAAGTGGCTGCCCAAAAAAGCTCCCCTTTTCTTCTCTTCTTGTTCTTTAAATATTCCCTTATGTTTTGGGCAACCCTAGGGCTTTTTTGGGGTCTGAAAGGTCCAAAAAGTCCCTCAAAACATAAAGTTCATAAGTATTTGCACATCTGCCTGACACAAGCCATAGCTGTGGCTCACATATGAGTCTTCTGTCATGATTGTGGCATGCAGGCCATAATCGTGGGCCATTCTTGAAACTTTTGTCACAAACGTGGACTTATAGGCTATGATTGTGGGTCGTTTTTCAGATCAAATGTCTTCTGAAACTCCTCCGTCCTTCGATATTGACCTTAAAGCACTAGCAAACACTTGAAGGTACCTTGAAAACATAATTTTTAAGCTCAAAAGTTGTATTAAACCCTTAAAACACTTAAAATACAAATAATTAATAAACTAACACAATTCTAACCTAAACTTATACTAAATGATTGAATTAATGGCTAAACACATATTAAACTATACCTTAAAATATGATGCAATTTACACTTATCAACATCCCCACACTTAAACTTTTGCTTGTCCTCAAGTAAACAAAATGACTAACAACATAAAATTATGAAGCATACTATGCAATAATGAGACAATGACTTCAACTTTATGAAACAAATTTAAATTTAAACATAATTATTCAAGTTGTTTCAAATCATTAACATGCAAAATTTGCGTCTAGGAGCTTTAGACTAAATATAAATATTAATCAAAACTTAAATGTCAAGTTTATTCAGTCCTTCAATTGTGCATGCACATTAATAATTATTTTGTCAATCAAACATTGTGACTAATCCTAATTATGTTTTTAAGAAATGTTAAGCTACTTACAAGTTCAGTAGGTTTTATTAGAAAACGTTTTCTAAACACTTTTTGCGGAGAAGGACCTAGTCTTTTTACATGAAGGCAAACATTTGTAATGAACATCGATCTGGTTACTCGACTAAGTCATGTTTTTACTAAGTTACTTGGTTGGAACGTCATTATAGCCTTTTGACGTGAATGTACATATTTGTGATACGTGTCGATTTAGTTACTCAACTACATCATGTTCTCAATTGGCTATTAGCTCTATTCATAACCTAAAGGCCAACGGAATAGTTATTTATTTAAATTTTACAAACACATTTTTTAATATTAATTAATTCCTATCTTGTTGCTTTAGCTACTTGTTTTCATGAAAAAAATATTAGTAAAAAAACCTAAAATTATGAATGAATGTGATAACTTATAAGGTGATAAACTAACACTAAATCCTAATTAACTTGCATATTTTGGTCAAAGAACTCTGATCACTAATTTTGTGAGCTAATGTCCCTTCATAACCTAATAAATTATATCCAAAATTAAATCGATTTCATTCCATCTAAACCATCGATACATTCACACAATTCACAATATGCAACGTAAAACACATTAACATAACAATATGTAAAATTCACATTTAAAGCAAAACACACAACCCTCCCCACACTTGAACAACACATTGTCCTCAATATGAGAAGGAGACAAGCAAACACATATGGAAGGAAATACATAAAATAAAATAAAATAAAAATAAAGACTAGATTGAAAAGAAAATGGTTAGAAGCAAAACCTTACGGTGATGGAGGTGATGATGGTAAGGGAGGCAATAATTGCATACCTTGAGCCTCGAAATGCCTATGAATACATTTGATTTCCTAGCTCTGGCGTCTTTGTTCTTTTGTCATGTTCCTCATTATTGGCAGTATTTTCTCCATCCCAATTGTTCTTCTTCGTCCTCCTCCCCTGACTCCTCACTAGTCGAATCCCCTTCTTATAGTTGTTGAGTGCTCGAACCTGCCTAGCTAGTCCCGATCTTGACAGGTGTTTTGGAACTAATATCCCAAAGTTCCATATTATGAGACTTCAGGATTTTAGCTCACCAAAGAAGATGATGGTTCATAAATTTAGGGTGGCAGACCGTGAATCTATTACTCTTAACTCTATAACAATCAAATATGGATGAAACCAAGTAACCTATTCCTAGGTTATTTCTCCTCTTATGTCGAGTAGTAATAATTGCATTTAAGATGTTATAGGTTGTGCAAATTGGGCTGTTGTGGTCCATGCACCGCAACAGGAAAAGTTCCTTCGTTAAACACTTGTTAGTTTCCATTTTGCCAAAAATATTTTGACACATGAATTTATGTAGAAACAAATGTTCGCGTCTCCTAATGATGTTATGTGCATTCTTAGCGTCGATGCGCTCTAGCCCAGTTAATTCAGTCAAGTAGGGGGTGACACAAAAATCATTATGCTGATCCACTACTGACTATTCAGGGAAACCACAAATTTCATACAAAGTATCATAATTAAGCTCATAAGGTTGTCCCCATAACCTAAACCACAATTTCCTAGGTTTATTAGATTCAAACTAAAGGGATGTAAAGAATTCTAAGGTTAGTTCTTCATAAACTGGATATTGAAAATGAATGAACTGTCCCTATTGAATTCTCTCTACTAGATTCTTGACCTTGTCTCTCAATTTTAGTCTATCTAAAGTCTCAAAATATAAGTACTTGGGAACTATAATTTGCTTATTGTGAAGGGAATGGAAGCAGTTACTTTCCTCATCTGAGAAGATCGGGAAAGGCGCTCCATAATCTCCTACCCTATCTCTTTTGCCACGGACCGATACTTGGTTTTTTCTGATTAGGTGCGCTTAATAGTCTGCTTAATCCATGGCCACATTATGAATGAAAGTGTACAAGAGTTGCAAGAGTAAGGGAGTTAAATATAGGTAGAGAGAAGTGAGAGCCTTTGAATGTCTTATGTGTAGAGAGAGAGAGAGTATAAATGAAAGTGATGGAAGAAATGAGGTTAGAATTGAATATATAGGTGAGGGGAGAGCAATTTTGTAAGAAAAAGACTGAAAAATGTGTGCATGAAATGCCCTATTTTAGGCCACGATCGTGGTCTGCAATAATTTCACCATTTTTTATTTTCTGTGTTTCGTCCTTATACACGTAGCCTACAATAATTTCACCATTTTTGATCTTCTATCTTTCTTCCTTATACACCCCCTCGAGATCCTTTCCTAACTTCTTTTTAGCACTATCATCACCTCATTAAACTTTTCTTCCTGATCATCTTTATCAAAATTAATGCCTTACTCTTCCACGATATTTATTTGGAATCGGAACAACCTAACTACGGAATTCAAACTATCTAAAATCAAGGAAATAACCAGTAATATAAAAGACCATAGGTTGCCTCCCATATAGTGCTTCTTTTTAATGTCATTAGGTTGATGCTCTTTTTTGCTCAATGTGGTTTAAGAAAATTCTTTGATGGTGATTTGATTGCCAATCTCATAAAATGTACGTGCACCACCAGGTTGCTTATGCCACCTCCTTCCTTTTCTCATTTCTTTCTTTTCCTTATTTTGCAAGATTTATCCTTTTTTCTAGGGAACACTTTTGATCATCATTCTTCTCTTTTTCTCCACCAAAATGTGTTCCCTTTATGATGGTCATGAGTTGCAGAGGATTTTTTTTCATTCTTGGTTATGGTGAAAGATATATATTCCTCTCCTACCCTTATAATCAGCTCACCCCCATCTACATCAATAATTGATTGGGTAGTGGACAAAATTGTCCGCCCGAGGTTTCCTTGTCTTCTTGTATGTCCAGTATACAAAAGTCCATAGGAAAAGTAAACTTTTCCACTCAAACATTTACATCATGTATGATACCCTTCGAATGATGAACTGATTTATTTTCCAATTTTACTAGTATCTTGGTAGGGGCTATCTCACTAAACTCCAGCTTTTGATATAAGGAATATGACATCACACAAAGGCTCTCTCTATTTTGATACGCTTAATAATGTAGGGGATATAAAAATCCCCTGGATCCTCCTTCTTTGGTGCTGTCATTAACTTCTTTTCTTCCTCTAGTTTTTTTCCACCTTGCCCCTTATCGATTCTATCAGTGTAAACCATGCTTCCAGTTGCTCGATCATGTCTACAACTTCATTAAGCTCAGCTTCCTTATATTTTTTTATAGCTTTGATCGGGAATGGATTCGGGGGTTGGTACTTTTTAATCATAGGCAAATTGTACCTTGCCAGCAAAGAGCCTTCCTTATTCTCTTGCACCTCTTCCTTCCCCTTGTCCCTGAATGGGTTTGACTTTCATTGTTCCAAAATGGGGTAGGTTTTTATGTTGGTGCATTTGGGTTGTTTGTAATTTTGATTCACTTCGAAGAACATTCTTATCAACCTTATTCTTGTCCTTTCCTTCATTGTCTTTAGCTTGGAGCGATTCCTCCTTAGGCGCTTGTGTAACAACCATGATTTGTTTTTTTCATATTGGATTCAATGTTACTTGAAAGAGTTCCTGCATTTCGCGTCACTATTGCTTTTGCC
This sequence comes from Erythroxylum reticulatum, assembly GCA_025504915.1. Classification (NCBI taxonomy): domain Eukaryota; kingdom Viridiplantae; phylum Streptophyta; class Magnoliopsida; order Malpighiales; family Erythroxylaceae; genus Erythroxylum; species Erythroxylum reticulatum. The sequence goes on from JANSVA010000217.1 coordinate 9,853,340, forward strand.
AATTAACCTACTTGGACCTACAAGTTATGTATCGAGGAGGAGTGACTCTTTATAACTTGCTAGAACTTGATTTCAAGCCTCTTATGTGCTTCCTCCATACCTCCAATTTTATCTAAAATTTTCTCCAGTTTGGATTCCATCGAACTTGGTTTGTCTTGCTAGAAACCTAGTGGTCCTTGAGGTCTGAACTATCCTCCCACATTGTTTGACCAAGAGAAGTTTGGTGATTTTTTCACCCAGGGTTGTATGTGTTGGAGTAGGGATTGTTTTCTCCTCTTTGACCGTATTAGGTTTCTATATAGTTTACTTGCTCTAGTCCATTATCCTTCATCAAGAAGCAATCTACTATATCATGATCCTTATACTCACAAAGTTCACACTTTAGCTTAACAACTTTTACTGTAATTGAGCATGAAGCTTTCATGTTGTTTAGCTATTGAGTTAAATTATCAATTTTAGCTTGCATTTCTATCATTTGATTGATAGCTACAACTCCTTTTTACTCACGGAGAGTTGCGAGTTGTCTACTTCGCTCATTCGTCCATAAATAGCAATTGCTCACCTTTTCTTCAAACAACTCTTCTGCTTCATTTACCATCTTCCTCATAAGTGATCCTCTTGAAGCCGCATCAATTGTGCCTCTTGTATGTGGGGTTACTTCATTATAGAAAGTTTATAAAAGAAATTCTTTAGGTAGGTTATAGTGTGGACAGGTTCCTTGTAAGTCTTTGTATCATTCCTATGCTTTATAAATCGATTCCCTGTCAACTTGCTGAAAGTTTGTGGTCTCTTTGATAATCTTCATAGTCTTGATAAGGGGAAAGTACTTATTTAAGAAGGCACAGACTAATTGGTCCCAAGTGGTGACATTAATCGGGTTGAGGGAATGGTACCGAACTTTTACTCTATCCTTTAAAGTAAAAGGAAATAGTCTCATTCTTATAGTGTTCTCAAACATCTGATGATAATAGAAGATGTCACAAATTTCAAGGAAATTGACAATATGTGCATTCGGGTCTTCATTTGTTAATCCATAAAATTGCAAATTTTGTTAAAGCCTATTTAGAAAGGTTGGTTTGATTTCAAAGGAAGCTGCTTGCATGGGTGACCTAGCTACACCTTGATTGGCTATATTGAAGCCCAGTCACACGAAGTCCATAAAGGTTCTTGATCGATGCCCCTGGTTCACTCCTTGATCAAAATCTCACTGAAACTCCTCGGCCATTATTGCTTTTACGGTTTCTTCTTCTTCTTCTTCAAGTTGACCTCTTCTAATTGAACGTTCTAGAATAGTGATGTCAAGCTTTACAATTTCAACAATGTGACTCGAACTTCTTGTAACTTTGGTATTCATGCAAGAGTACAGACACAAATAAAAGGGATAGTATAGAAAAAATTAAAGCTAACTAAAATGCCTTAGACTAAGAGAACTAAATTATTCTTTACCCTCCTCGGCAAAGGTACCAAAAACTTAATCATGTCGATTGAGATTTAAAATTTATAAGTGCTCAAATATCACAAGCGCACAAGTTGCGATCTCACAAGGAGGGGGATTAATCTAATCCTAAAAATCAAGGATGAAAAGATATGAAGCCAAAAATAAACAGTGCAATGGGAAGTAAATACGAGAATTGAATTCGATTAATTAAATCAATAGTTAAACACAAAGGAATTAACATTTTAGCAACAAGCATGCATAATGGAAATCAACCAAAGAATTTACTAAGTTATGAGAAAGGGGATTTTACTTATCATTAATGCTAATCTAGCTGATTATGTGTTAAATGGGTGTCAATTCAAGATGATCCTAGGGCTGATTACTCTCTCTCGAGTTATAACGTTAAACCCTAATTTATAAACCCCAATTGGATTATGAAATTTGTAATCTCTCAGTTAACAAATTATCTAAAACCCTAATTAAATATGAAGCACTCTAATAAACTATCGGAATATCACACGAGATCTCTCTTTGCATAATTACCAATATGATTTGTCACGGTTTCTATTAAATCACCTTACTCTCATTAATCTGATTTAATCATTTTTCATTCATTTCATCCTCTTAATTTATTACCGAATTATGCAAGAATGCAATCAAATCACAACATTCATCCAATAAATACAATTGACTAACTTATCATTAAATCAAAATAAAATCCTAAGAAGAGTTAGAACATTAACAACGTTCTATCATCTATAATCATACAATTCATCCCAACTTTATACATGAATAAAATTGAAGAGAAAAGGAAATAGATACTTATAATGGATGATCTGGGAAGGCAGTAGCATCAGGAAACCTCTTGATTCGGGAAGCACATCGAGCCGCTTCTTCTTCGTCTTCATTCATCTTCCCCCTCTCTTTCTCTTCCTCTTTCTCTTTTAGGGTTTCCAAAAGTGGCTACACGAAAGCTCCCTTTTTCTTCTCTTCTTGTTCTTTAAATAGTCTCTTGTGTTTTGGGCAATCCTAAGGCATTTTTGGGGTCTGAAAGGTCCAAAAAGTCCCTTAAAATGTAAAGTTTGTAAGTGTTTCCGCGTTTGCCTAAAGCAAGCCACGATCGTGGCTCACATCTGAACCTTTGTCATAATCCACGATCATGGTCCATTCCTAGAGCTTCTGTCATATTCATGTCCTGATAGATGACGTGTCATCACAGAAGAAGCAAAAAAGCAGAAAAAGCAAAACATAGAAGAAGACACGTCAGCAAAACATAGAAGAAGACACATCAGCAAAACATAGAAGAAGACATGTTAGCAAAACATAGAAGAAGATAGTCAGCAAAACATAGAAGAACACACGTCAGTAAAACACAGAAGATGACACGTCAGCAAAACACAGAAGAAGATGCGTCAGCAAAATATAGAAGATACATCTTCCCTTATAAAGACCATAACTTTCAGCTTCAAGGTCCAAAATTCTCATGCTATATACCGTTGGAAAGATAAAAGAAAGTTATAAAACATTTTAGAAGACACCTTTCTCTAATTTAGCTGAAAACAAATCCAGAATCGCCCTTGAATTTAGAACACAAGTTTTTACGTTTATCCCCCATTGTACTGCACCCAGTTCTCAACTTCATGACAAACTTTGTGATTCCTAAAGACAGAATTTAAATTCAATGTCTACATAAGAAATGTAGAGATATATTTATAGTTTAATTAAAATCAATAATCATCTCGTTTAGATAACTATAGAAAAAGTTGTGGCTAAAGGTATGAAGCATACTCCTTGAATAATTTTCCAGATCAACCACCCATTTTATTTCACAATCTTTCTTTAACACAACTCATACCAAGATCACCTTTTCTACTTCATTTATTCATCATTCTTACCTCCATTTCAAATCAATATCATCCATAAGGAAATTTTAATCCATGATTAATCATGAACACCAATAACAGAACATACACATATGTACATATTCTTCATCAACTTACTACACAAATTCAATTTCATTTTTTTTTCATTCTACTTCTAACTTTCACCTTAATTCTTCCCATTTCGAAATCCCTTATCCACTAAAAGCTCCAAAGCAAAAATATGAACCTCTTCACATTTCTCATTTATTAGTTCTAGTCTTTTAAGAAAAGTTCAGGGTTTAACATCCAATTTATGTCTTTTTTCTTCAGAAATATTTTGTAACTGTTTATAAATTTGTTCTTGGTCTATTAAACTTATGCGAATATGACCATTACATTGATATATTCTAATAGGTGTTTCATGTATAATTTTTCCATAATAAATGAAAAATTTTCTATTAATTAAGTTTTTGAACGGATGGTGTGTAATATCTTGTCCATCTTTTAGATTTAATTGTGTTTTTGCTATTTGTTTTTGATTTTCTTGTGATAATAGTGTATTAATATGGAAAAAAACCAATAGATTTAGTTAAGTATAAAGTATCTACATCTAAAATAGTTTAACATATAATAAGTTGTTGATGTGGAATCGTCCCAAAAGGTAATTTGACAACTTATATTCATTAAGAACAGTCTTACCTATTAAAGTGTCCAATTCTTTCTCTCAATTCCCCTATTTTTATGGGATCATAGGAATAAAGAAGTTATGAGATATTTCCTTTTCCTGACAAAATAACTAAAATCTTTGATTCTTAAGCTCATTACCATGATAATCTCTCATAGATACAATGGATAAAGCTTTCCATTTTGAGTCTTCTTAGCATGATTCACAAATGCATCAAGGTAGTCATATTTGTTTGCAAAAACATCACTCAAGTATATTTATTATAGTCATCAACAATAGAAAATTCATAATACTTATTATCTAAATTGATAATTAGGTCGTCGTAGGAGTCTAGTACTTGTTACCATTTTCTTACTTTTGAATGAGCTTTTAGCTTGCTTACATATTTGACAAATTATATACACTTTTTCCTTTTGATCTTTCATTAATGCAAGCCCATTAATAAAGTGGTGTCTATTAAGTTTCTCCATGTACTCTATGCTTACAAGCCCTAATCTTTGATGCCACATTAAATGTTAATTAGTTGACATCTTGATTAAATAAATCATTACCTTCTTTGTTTCCAATATTGCACTATAGACTTCCTTTATTCTTCTAATAATATAATATTTATCTTTAAAATTTATGTTATATAATTTACATCCACTTATTAAATTATGCAATCTTGATCTTAAATTTTGTCCATTATGAGTTGATAAGCATTAAACAAATCATATCATAATTATTTAATGATATCTAAATGATATTGAGCTCGATCACCATACAATATATTATATATAATTAACCCCATCCATCTTATATCTTAGGTTCAACACAGATAAGATTGCAACAATATGTCCAACCATACAGTAATAAAAATTTAGCTTGACTCTTAAGAGAGAATTCTTAAGAGAGATTCTTGAGAGAGAAAAGGTGACGAATTTTAGAAGATTACATCGACTATTTTCCTTAAGATGTTTCGCTACTATTATCAACACGTTGGGATTCTCATGGCGTCCCTTGACTAGGATGGGAACCTAACTAAAAGAGGACGCACCAGGAAGCGAGAGGACGAGATCCACCATAGCAAAAGCAGTCCTATAGCACTGCACTGACAGGGGACATGCTCGAAGCCACAACTGAAGAGGATAAAGCATGGCCTACAAAAAAACCCATCGAACCTAAAGAAGGGGATATACTGTCACTGTTAGGAGGTTGGGGGGTATAACATTATCCCAAAGCTTTAAGACAAAGCGAGATAACCTCTGGACACAAGCAGTGGTCGTGAAACTGTTGGGAATGAGGATAGGATTCCAAGCTATAGTCACAAGGCTGAAGAACTTGTGGAAGCCAAGAGGACCCATCAAAATCGTGGATCTGGAACATGAGTATTTCCTTGTGCGGTTCATGGAAGAGGAAGATTATATCCACTCCCTCACTAACAGATCGTGGATCATCTATGGCCAGGCGCTCTCGATGCAACGATGGATACCAAATTTCAGATTGATGCAAGGCCAGCTACACCGCGTAGTCATTTAGATCAGATTCCTCAACCTTCCCATCGCGAGGTACCATCCAAGTATATTGATGACCTTGGAATATCTCGTTGGAACCATATTCAAAATTGATGAAGCCACCTTACTAGCACAGTGAGGAAAGGATGTCCGGATCGCTGCTGAAATAGACTTATCTTCTCTATTGTGGAACTCTGTATAGCTAGACGGGGAGACACTGGGGGTGGTTTACGAAGACTTGCTGCAAATATGCTATACCTGCGGTAAAGTAGGTCATAAAACTACCACGTGTCTATAGAGACCACGAGCCATACTTGCATGACCCATCAATCTTGAAGAACAAGCAGGATCGTCGGCGACGGAGATAGTGGCAGCAGCAGGACAGGGAACAACAATGGGAGGCAACGTTGTAGAGAAGGCAAACATTGTAGAGAAGGAAACGGTCGAAAACTCCAATGATTATAGACCTTGGATGCAGGTCCAATGCAAATCAAGAATTCCCACGCAACGTCAAGCTCCGTCCATGCAACGTACTGAAATGGGCAGGAAAAATGAGTCTCTTCAGAGGAGAGGCTCGAGGTTTACTCTCTCGTCAAAATAGGAGCAGATGGAGATAGCCGATGAGACAGTAGCAGAGGACCCACTTACGAGTAGCAAGTTAGGCTTTGGAATAAGAATGGAACTGACTTAATTTATAAGCAAAGGAAAACAACCACAAAAGATCAAATATTTAAGTTTACTAGGCCCAAACCCAAAAAGGGGCCCAAAGTCCAGTCAGAAGACTAAATGCGGAAAATTAAGGGAGAAAGTTCTAGGACCAATGTTCCTTAGGAACCGGAAAAGGAAACAGTCCCACAAATTCAGCTACAACCTACCATCATAGAAAAAATATAGCTATAGAAATAGCTTCTTATATGAAAATGGTATGTGATAGCCAAATATTTGATGACAGAGAACTGGGTGCTGAAGAGAGACTCCAGTTAATGGACAGAGTTGAGGCCTAGGAGGAGATTGGAAAAATCAGTGAGGATACTAAAATTCCCCACACAGACCCACCAGATATAGCAGCTGGGGTGGATAGCCCAGACACCATGCATCAACTGCCCTACATAGAGGTGCACGAAACATAACCTTAGGGCGCTGGCACCAAGGAAGTCCCTAATGGAGGTACAACTTCTAATTAGTTTGATCTTTCTCTATGTCGATCTTAATTTGGAATTGTAAAGGGGCAGGAGGGAAGAAACTCCATGCCATACTTCGTAATTACATTAGGCATTTTAATCCTGATATCCTCGTTTTGATGGAAACCCGAATTAGTGGTCCTAGGGCGAATAAAGTCGTCAGTGCTTTGGGTTTTGATTACTCATTTAGAGTAGAGGAAGAGGGTTTCTTAAGAGGGATATGGCTTTTATGGAAGGATAATTTCAATATCTTAATAGTTCTGGCACACTACTAATTTATTTATACCACGATCAAGTATGCTGCTTGCTCGCTTGATTTTACAGTGGTTTATTCAAGCCCGCAAGCCTCTTCCCAAACATACCTCTGGTCGATTTTAAGATAGGTAGGAAACTCTATTCATAGACCCTGGCTTATAGGAGGGGATTTCAATGCTAAATTGGAGTCAATGTATAAATGAGGTGGAGCTACGAAGGTGCGAACAGTGAATAAAAGGTTTCAAAATTGGGTGTACGAGAGTAGCCTACATGATCTTGGTTTTATAGGCTCCAAGTTTACGTGGAACCGAGGAATGGTTCAAGTTAGCCTGGACACAGTTTTTAGCTTGACAACTTGGCTGCAAGCTTTTCCTAAAAAAAAAAACCATCACTTACACTTTGTTGGGTCAAATCATAGACCTATGCTAGTGAATCTACAAAGATAGGCTCCTAGATTAACTGGGTCCCCAGTGTTTAGATTCCAAAATGCCTGGCTAACTCATCCAGGGTTTGATGAAGTAGTTATAAGGCATTGGTTACCAATCGAGGAGATAACGAGTAAATCATTAGCCCTCTTCTCCACTCAACTCATGGCAGGAATAGATCAGATTTTGGTAATATTTTCCAACAAAAAAAATGGTTGTTAACGAGGCTTCAAAGCATTCATAAGGCTATGACAAGAGACAACTTAGACTCACTTTTATACTTGGAGGAAAAACTGAGTGGGAACCCGATGTAGGTTTTATGTGAGTAGGAAGTCTTTAGGCATCTGAAAGCCCGATGTGACTGGATCTTGAAGGGTGATAGGAATACGAAATATTACCATACCCTCACTCTCTCCAAGAGGAAGAAATTGAAGATAGAGTGACTTACTGACTCTCATGAGACACAAATTTCTAACCCGATACAACTGTGTAAGTTAGTCAGGGATTATTTCGTCAATTTGTATACCAGGAAGAAGGGCCTTTACATTGTTACCCAAGCTCGAGGGCTTTTTCGTCGCTCTCGGTAAACAGACTGCACACTTTAAATCATCTAATCCAAGACACCGAAATCAAGGCAACAGTGTTTGACATGAACTCGAACAAAGCCCCTAGAGTAGATAGTTTCAATGCTCTATTTTTTCAGAGGCAATGGAGGCAGGTCGGGCTTAAAGTGATAAAGTACGTTAAGGAAGTATTCAGGCTAGAATGTTGGGAGTAGGACTTAAATCAAACCATTCTAGTCCTAATCCGCAAGGTTCCCTCCCCAAGGACTATCGTGCAATTCTGACCAATTAACCTCTACAATGTGTTGTACAAGATAATTTTCAAAGTTATTGTTAATCGGTTGAAAAACCACATGGATCGGCTAGTGTAGGTGCCTCAAAGTAGCTTTATTCCAAGAAGACAAATAATTGATAATATTATAATCACCCAGGAAGTCATATATTCAATGCGAAAGAAGGGGAAGGCCGAGTTTTTGGCTATTAAGGTGGATCTAAAAAAAGCCTACGATAGGACTTTATTCAAAATACATTAAAGGACATTGGGATTCCGGACAATTTAATCTCGATCATTATGAAGTGTGTGACGACGATGTCTTTGCAAGTAGCATGGCCCTTTAGCCTATCACGAGGTATTAGACAAGGTGATCCACTATTGCCTTACCTATTTATACTATGTATAGAAAGACAAGGTTAACTTATCTCGAGAAAGGTAGAACAAGGCTTATGGAGACCAATAAACTAAGCCCTAATGAGCCTTAATTATCCCATCTTTTTTTTGCATACGACCTAGTTCTTTTGCGGAAGCTAGGGTCTCTCAAACCCAAGTTATTGTAAAAACGCTAGAAGAGTTTTGTACGACATCTGGACAAAAAGTGAATACTGATAAAACTCAGATTTTCTTCTTGAAGAACGTACCCCTAGCACTTAAGCATAGGCTCAGTCAAGATCTGCACATTTCTCGTATGAACAATTTGGGGAAATATCTAGGATTCATGCTATTACATGAGCGGGCATCAAGATAAACTTATCAACATATCCTAGATAATGCACGATAGAAACTTGCAGGATGGCAGGAAAGGGTACTGTCACTAGTCGGAAGAGTTACATTAACCTAGTTTGTGATATCGACCTTGCCCATTTATATGATGTAAATAGTTAGACTTCCAAGGCAACTTTGTGATGACTTGTAACGAATCATGAGAGATTTTGTTTGGCGTTCAATGGGTGAGCATATAAAAATGGATCTAGCAAATTGGGAAACAGTGTGTAAACCTAAAAAAGTGGGATTCTTAGGCATTAAATGAATTCGCTCTTCCAATGAAGCTTTATTGTCTATGTTGGGTTGGGCGATGATTACACAGCCTCAAGCTTTATGGGTCAAGATCTTAATGTTGGACCAATGGTGGTTGACAAATTAAATCCCACTTATGTTTTGATAATAATAAAATGTATAGAATTTGTTAAGAAATTATTTAAGGTGTTTTGGATTGAAATAAATCTAGAAAG
>JANSVA010000217.1:9885649-9901546 GCA_025504915.1 Erythroxylum reticulatum
AGTGAAGGAAGCCAGCCGTCATACGTGAACCATCAGGCTTTGGATTTGTACAAAGCTAAAGAATGTTGGGGTTTTCTGCATGGGAAAGGAAAGAATAATACCTTAGGGTAAGTTGAAGAATGACAACTAATGAAGTTCCACTTCATGCAAATGTTTTGAGCCTTGGACACAGAAATGGGAAGATTGGGGAGTCGGAGAGGGTTGATCATTTCGTGTTGCGTTCTTTTGCTTGCTCTAGTCGCCGGAGGTCAAAGCCTTCCGTCGCAAAACAAGGTAATTTAACTTCATGCCGATGCAACCATAACAAATGGGCTTTTCTGAATGCCGAAACTCGTCTTAGGATATGCCTCACCTAAATTGTGACAACGTTACTCACTTCAATTGTGCTGCTGCTCCATGCTTTTCTTTTTTCTTCTGAAATCGTATTGCTCCATACTTTCAACCTGTCGTTTTGACATGCATTACTTATTACATACTTTTATGCAATCCAACTAAAGTTTTAAAATGTGGTTTGCCATTATAATGTAATTTATTATAAATATATTTTATTATTCTAAATATTGCAATATCAAAATTATGAATAAGAGATAGTTTGTTAATTAAGTGTGGACTATTAATTATTGTAATTTATTAAACTCCATTTTAATAATAATTCATATTAAATAATTGATAAAAATTTAAATTCTAGCGTTCTTAATACTATAAAATAATTAAAAAGATCAAATGAGTAAAAATGTGAGAAAGATTTTTATCTTTTAACCTATTTTAGTGATAAGAAATTCCATTATTATTCTTATTATACCAAATTATAAATTTTGTTCCTAAAATGCTTAAACTTCGATTTGATCCTGACGCTAGACTAAGATCCATCAGCGCGAACTACAGCAAAGAAATTGCACATACGTGGTCACAATAGAAACAACCTGCGGCAAGGGTGCAGAGACCTCAAACCATGTAGGCCTGAGGTTTGGCGACACAAATTCTAACAAAGTAGTAGAGCGCCACCTCAACTCCAAGCACGTAGGCAAGTTGGATCCACTGCAACCGGCGGGCATCGACGAAGATGTGACCATTGGGAAACCATTCGAGGCTTGCACTGTAGACCAGTTCAAAGTCAAAGGGCATTGCATGGAGTCACCTATTTGCAACTTGTACCTCAAATTGAGTGGAACGGACGATTGGCGACCAGGGTATGCTCAGGTTAGGGTGTTAGAGAGGTCTAATCTTAGCTCTCAGTATTTCTATTTTCGCAGGTTCTTGCCTAGGCGCGTTTGGCATGGCTCTGATATGTGTGACACCGAGGTTACTCCTTTTGGGATCAAGCGTAGGAGCAAGTTTTAATGTTTTCAAGTAATTTATTTCATGTAAGCTGTTACATTAAATGTTTATCTCTTTGTAAATTAATATGATATTGTTCAGAACGACTTGAATTTAATACTTATCTTAGCACCATAAATTAGAATATCATTGAAACTATAATATAATTGACTAAACATATATAGTATCATTGAAATCTTTAGAATACTTTTTAGCATAATATCAAATAACTAAATTTAAATTTTTTATTTTGAGTATTTTCTTATTAGTTTCTTTTTTTTTGACAATAAAAAATTCCATTTATTTACTCTTTATCAGAAAAACCAATTGTGGACATTATATTGACTTAGTAACATTGTTAAAACGACTTCATCTTAACAACATAATGCGCAGTACATTTTATATATTTATATTATCCATTCTAAAAAGAGAAATGCTCCTATAAGAACAAAGACAATATTTATAGTCATAAAATTTGCAGTCAGTAGCGCTAGTCCGTTTTTTTTTTTTTGATTGATGTTCTTAATTATGACAGTCTGAATCTTATCAAATTTATTTAGGTAGCGAATCGCCGCCCATAATAAGGTTTATCACTCAGATTTTATCATGATGTGCTAAATTCACGTAATTTAATAAAAATAATGTAATAAATTTGAACTTCTTTCTATATAGAAATCTTCTTAAATCTAACTCTATGAAATAATTTGAGGGGACACTTGATTCACATAGAAGAATGAGAATGAATATAGTAGAGAATGAGAATGGATATAATCATTATAGTTATAATGGTTGGTTAAGATAAAAGAATGATTACCATCACCATTGATGGTAGTTAGTTTGTTAAAAATATTGAAAAATAAAAATTTGTTAAAAATTTGTTTTATATCAAAATTTAAATATATTTTAATTGATTATATTTAATTTATTCACCTTATTTATAACAACAAAATATTTAAAATCAAGTATATTGTGGTATTTCCTTTCCAATATCTCTTTTAAAAAATACTCTAATATTTTCTTGTATCAACATTTCATTAATTACATAATATCCTCAAAATATAGTTTAATCATCCAAAATGTTGTACAATTCATCGACATAATCATAATATCCACTATTCCATTGCTATAGTAAATCAGGTAACATGGTTTAATACAATTTACATTCCACTGATAATGCAAATTATGTAAAATATCATAGCTATATACGATACCTTAACAAAAAGCCTTCAATTGATGCAAAATAATCAGGTTAATACTACAAACTTTATTCACATAACAACTACAAATTCCCAACTAATACAAAATAACCTGGTTAGGCAACATCAATTACATCATAAGTTCATAATACTTACAAAAATATTAATATGCTTTCTCGAATGATTCGTAGACTAGAAGCTGGATAGAGGAATCCAAGTATAAAAGACCTTTTTTTACTAACTTAGCAAAGCGAACAAAACTTGAACTTTAGTAGGATTATTACAGAATAACACAACAGCCTTACTAACATCTATTTGAGTACCGATGGGTGTAGTCAGAGCCAGATGAAGAAGGAGGGCTTAATTATATTCTACTATCTTGGCAATCCTGATGTGGTTGAAAACATGCTACTACTCTAACTATAATTGTGGCATTTCCAACAATTCCATTTTCTTGTTTCAATATGCAAAAATTTGTTTGGCTCGCTGCTTGGCACACCATTCTACTCACCCGACCCCTCAAAGCATCAAAACACCAAGAACACAATCGTTCAAGGAATGGTAAAATAACACTCCCTGTTCATCAAGTGGGGGCAATGCCAATTGAACAACTGAAAGCTAGATTTATCTCTTATAGAAAAGATAGAAATGAGAGAGACTAGTAAATGGACGAATGAATCAGTCTAATGGCTGAGCAATCGCAGTGAGAACAAACAAAATAAATATAGATGATTGATCGGAAAATGTTCAGCTAATTTGGAGTAATAGGGAATGACGATGATAAAAGTGGACTCCATGAAAAATGACTAAAAGAATAAGTGGGACGCTAATGGAAATTTTGATCCGTAAAACAAATAAGTTATAGGATCACTCTGCAATAGAGGTTCAAAAGATGAATTTGCGATATACATCAACAGATAGACTCAACAACTATAGCATCCTATTTCTCGTCCCAAAACAAACGACACAATGACCTCCTAATCAAATATTCTAAACTTCTGCAAAAAAAGAACTCAAATGTCAAAACCCCGTCTTTTACATGAAATTAAGGAAGTGATTCAAATGCAAAAGTAACTAGATTCTAGGACCCCAGATGTATAAAGAATAAGCATTAGTAAAAATGATTCATAAAAATGGCGAGTAGAAACAGAGAGACAACATAAAGACAAAGTACTTGCAAATATATTCTCCAAATAAGTAGGCATCTCTTTTTGGAAAATAAATCGTTAGCAGACAAGAATCTACTCGAGTGATATAAATGTGGCCAAAATCAAAATAATCAAGCAATTCAATTTCTTTGCTCCCAATTAGGCCATTTGTTGTTACGAGTAACAATCACCTTAAAGTTACGGAATAATAAGGGTTAAGCCTTCTTGTGCGAAGATGAAAACCCACCATTAAAAAACAAAACATGTAAATTAAGCTCCAACAAACACAATAGGAACAAAAAAAGGCAGCAGGTAATGCAAAAGCCATAAAGGAAGTGATTCAAAAGAGAGAAGAACGTCTTCAGATAGACGTAACTAAATACCAGTAAAGAGCAAACATTTGAAAATGAAAACTTCAATCAAAACAATAGAGAGATCCAACATAAAAAATCCAAAGACCCATTAACAAAGATTATGATTAAGCACTAAAAGTTCGAACACAAGTAGTCTTCAAACTAAAAATCAACGTCAAAAAAGGGAAGTAGCCTTACATTAAAACATAGGATTCGTAAGAAACTAGATTGAAGAGAAAACATGGCTTGTAAGAAACTGAAATCTTAATAAAGGAGAAGAAAAATGAAGATGGCTACCACTACTGTTACTTGCTTATAATGAGAGTAGAGAGTGAAGGAGCAAACATTAAGAGTTGCGGGAAAAACGCCCTCCAAAAATATAGAGCAATGACTCCCATTCCTCTAGATTACGAGAGGAATGGAGTAATGCCCGAAAACGAGGAATCAAATCGAGAGAAATAGAGTAATGCCCTAAAACGAGGAATCAAAATATAAGCTATCCAATCATAGTTCCTTACCAAACGTTACTTTTCATTCTCTACCTATTTCTCTTTCCTCATACCTATTAAACAAGCACACCCTGAGTCTTCACGCTTCTTTATCATGCTCTAATTCTTAAAGCAATACATAAAATCAAGTAGTATATACGAATTAAATAAAAATTATGATGAAATAAATATAAATTTACCTTTATTTTATTATTTATATATATAAATGTTTATAATTTTGCCTATATAACAAAATTATTCTTTTAAAATACCCATTGGCATTACATATATAATGGTGCTAATTGTAACACATAATACTTTATACTTGTACATAACAAGTATCGACTAGTTTATCGTAGTCAATAATCTCGTACATGCCTAGATTTAGTCTTAAGATAATTCAAATAGAAAAATGATAATTACCCCTATTTAAGTTTTTAATAATTTTCTCAAATGATGAATTGATATATGCTCTAATGTGAATCTGAAATAATTTCCCAAAACAATAAAATTGGTATGTCTTATTTTGATGTCCGTTAATAGCTACTAACTAACCTCACACTCACACGTCATAACTAATAGAAAAAAAATAGAAGAACTCGTTGAAAAAATAAATTGACAGAAGAGGATGTAGTGGAAACTTTTCTAATCACTAATTCAAATATAGGATAGCCTTAATATAGGCATTACATGAACTAAAATTAGCTAATAAAAAGGAAACCACTTCCACTAACTTGAAACGTGGTCAACTCCACTTGTACATGAATTCAACTTAACAAATACTCCTAAGTCCTAAAGACTAGGTCAAATAGAATCTTCCACTTTATTTTAGATAAATGCAAATCATAAATATTAAAATAATATCAACGCCCTCCCTTAAACTAATATTCTACAGAAGATTAGTTTAGAGAAATGAACTTCTCGTCCAGCATCGCCATTTTAAATAGCAGACTCTTTGAAGAGCATACTCTAAGCATTCTTCGAAGCTTAACAAACACAGCTTACTCAAGTGGTTTGGTCATAATATCAGCTACTTGATCTTGACTCTTGCAAAAAACCAGATTAATTATTCCATTGTTGCAAAGATCACAAAAAAATGAAATCTAACATCAATGTGCTTGCTCCTTCCATGTAAAACTGGATTTTTAGAAATTTTAATTATTGCATAATAGATTGTTGGACCTTGCTGCTGACAATGAAGTGTTTCAAGCAATCTTCTTAACCAAATAGCTTGACAGGAACTTGTTGCTGTTGCAATAAATTTAACTTCAGTACTTGACAATGTAACAATTTGTTGCCTCTTTGGTAACCATGATACAGCTCCAGAATTCACCATGAACACAATTCCTGATGTAATTTTCCTGTCATTCACATCACCTACATAATTGCTATCAGAAAAACAGATCAAAATTTCTTGTATTCTAGCTGCATAAAAAATTCCATAATCACTTGTTCCTTTTAAATAACGAAAAATCCATTTTGCAGTAGCTAAATGATTCTCAGTTGGATTTTCCATATATTGTCTTATTAAACTGACTCCATACATGATGTCAGGTCTTGTTGAAGTTGGATACATCAAACTTCCAACAATTTGCTTGTACAAAGTGGCATTTATCTTCTTTCCTCCATCTTCTTTCATCAACTTTCAGCCATACTCAATAGGAGTGCTAACTGACTTGCAGTATTCTATTTTGAACTTGTCCAAAATCTCAAGAACATATTTCTTTTGTGAAATAAAATTACCAGCTGGTGACTGCATAACTTCAATACTGAGAAAATAATGCATTAAACCCAAATCGATCATTTCAAATTCACCCACCATACTTCTTTTAAATGCATCAATCATGACAATATCATTCCTAGTATATATCAGATCATCAACATACACACACACAACAAGCAATAAACCATTAGCTCCAAGCTTTGTATAAAGAGTATGTTCATGAGGACATTTCAGAAAACCTTCTCTAGCAAAATAAGCATCTATACGGCTATACCAAGCATTTGGAGCTTGTTTTAATCTATATAAAGCCTTTTTAATTTAAATACCTTTTTTTCATTACCTTTCTTCACATATCTAGGTGGTTGATCAACATACACTTCTTTCAACTCACCATTCAAAAATTTCGACTTTACATCTAATTGATAGATGGACCAGGAATTTTGGGCAGCCATGGATAATACCAATTGAACAGTATCCATCCTTGCAACCGGAGCGAACACCTCTTTGTAGTCAACCCCAAATTCTTGTTTGTACCCTTTCACAACAAGTATTTCCTTATACTTGTCAACATTGCCATCTTTGTTCAACTTTGTTTTATAAACCCATTTAACTCCAATGGATTTTTGCCCCTCTAGAAGTTCTACCAACTCCCATGTATTATATGTCTCTATGGACCTCATCTCTTTATCCATTGCATTTTGTCACTTTGAATCTTCTATAGCTTCTTGAAATGTAAGAGGGTCACAATCTGCAAATAAAGCAAAATATGCAGTCAAATCATCATCAGATAAATTATCTCCACTTGTATAATCTGTCATCCAAGTAGGTCTTTTTCTTTCACGAGATTGTATAATTTCTACTAGATCACTAACCATTGAAATTTCACCACCAGGTTTCGGTTGTTGGTCTGCATCTGGAATTTGAACCGACTGGTAAGCAATATCATCTATTTCATCAAAATTGATTGGTATGGCTGCTAGTACCTTTTTCAGTCCAATTCCATGTATTTTCTTTATCAAAAACCACATCTATACTGATTACATTCTTCTTAGTGACGGGATTGAATAAGTTATATGCTTTGGAAGCTTCACTTATACTAAGAAAAATACACTTTTCGGCCTTGTCATCCAACTTCTTCCTTTTCTCATCTGGTACATATGCATATGCAATGCAATTGAAAATACGAAAGTGATCTACAACTGGTTTTCGTCCACATCATGCTTCTTTCGGTGTCATATTTTGAAAAGAAAAAGTGGGACTTCTGTTTAACAAATGAATGCTCTAATTTGGTACTTCGCGCCAAAAGTTTTTCGGAACATTTCCCTTTTCCAGCAAGCTTCTCACCATGTTCAGAGCTGTTATATTTTTCTTTCCGATACTTCATTTTTTTGTGGTGAATAGGCAGCTATTAGTTCTTTTCTAATGCCTTTTTCACAACAAAAATCTTTAAACTCCTTCGAAAAACACTCCCCACCACGATCGGTTCGGAGAGTTTTGATTTTTTTCCTAACTCATTTTCAACATGTGATTCAAAGCTTTTAAATGCTTTAAAAGCTTAAGATTTTTCCTGCAAGAAATAAATCCATGTTTTCCGAGTGAAATCATCAATGAAAGTAATTAAATACTTTTTACCCCAATTAGAGGATGGATTTATCAATCCGCAAATGTCAGAATGAACGAGTTGTAACCCTTCCTTTGCTTGCCATGATTTGCCTTGTGGGAATGGAGAGCGATGTTGTTTGCTAACAACACACTCTTCATAAACTTAAGAAGGAATTACAATTTGTGGGAGACCCGATACCATATTTTTCTTTTAATCCACCGAAATTCAAGTGACTGTATCGAAAATCCCAAAGCCATAACGAAACTTTTATTCTAGTCGAGAAGCAAGACGAAGCCTTTTGAATCTTCAATGGAAATAACATGTTTGAACTCATAGGAACAACAGCAATAGCACCTCTCAAAGGATCATATATCTCATAATTACCATTTTTCACAGTTATTTCACAACCCTTTTCTTGTAATTGGCCGACACTTAACAAATTGCAATTCAATTCAGGAGTGTAAAACACGTTAGAAATGGTTTCAATAAAACTATTCTTTGTTTGAATGTCAATATCACCTTTTCCCATTACCCTTATTATGTGAGAATCACCAAAGTGAATAATAGTATTGACGGTTTCATTTAAATGGGAAAAGAGAGACTTACTGCCACACATGTGATTGCTGTAACCTGTGTCAACATACCAAATATCTGACTTGGGTTCTTCTTTGACTTGGTAAGCCATTAATAGAGGTCCTTCTTCATCATTTTCCACAAAGTTTGACTTCTCCCCTTTTTCTGTATCTTGAGGCAGATTGGCATAGCATTTCGAGCGATAGTGGCCAAATTTATGGAACTTGTAACATTCAATCTTAGACTTGTCAATCGATTGAATATGTCCACTTTCATTATTATAACTTCAACTTTGTTGGCCACCGTTCTTATTACCTCGACCACCTCCATCTTTGTTACCTCGGCCTCTATATCCTCGACCTCCCCTTCCTCTTCCTCTAGCACCATGGTCTGCCGACCGATCAAGTAACACCTTTAGAGCTAGCTCCTCTCTTTCTTCCTTGTTCATCTTGCTCTCATGAACCATCAAAGAACTATGTAATTCATCAAGTGAAAGTTCATCAATATCGTTAGATTCTTCAATAGAACAAACAACATAATTAAAGTTTGGTGTCATGAATCGAAGAATCTTTTCCACTACAGTCATATCATCTATTTGGTCACCGTGAATACTCATCTGGTTCACGATCACCATTGTCCGAGAAAAATAATCAGTAACTGATTCCCTCAGCTTTGTACAACACAATTCAAAGTTTGTACGAAGCACTTGAAGTTGCTGCCTGTTTACTCTTGTGGTGCCCTGGCACTTTTTCTCTATGGAGTCCCATATATGCTTTGATGTATCTTTGCAAAAAATGGTCTTCAAAATTGTACGATCAATGGCTTGAAACAAGTAATTCTTCACTTTGAGATGCTACAACTTCATCGCTTCAATCTCAGCCTTTTGTTGATCTGACATTGCTGCGCCTTTTAGCGGTTCTGGTATTCCATTTGAAACATCCTACCAATATTCTTTCGATCTCAATAAATTCTCCATCAATATGCTCCAATGATCATAATGACCATCGAAGTGAGGAATCGCTGGTTGAACAAAATTGTCAGAGGCCATTCACACTTTTCAATGTAATGAAAAAGCTACTGCTTTTATTCTAAACACTGGCTCTGATACTACTGATAAAAAAAAGAACTCGTCAAAAAAATAAATTGACAGAAGAGGATGTACTGGAAAGTTTTCTGATCACTAATTCAAATATAAAATAGCCTTAATATAGGCATTATATGAACCGAAATTAGCTAATAAAGAGGAAACCACATCCACTAACTTGAAATGTTGTCAACTCCACTTCTACATGAATTCAACTTAACAAATTCTCCTAAGTCCTAAACACCAGGTCAAATAGAATCTTCTACTTTATTTTAGATAAACGTAAAACATAAATATTAAAATAATATTAACAATAACAAGTACATGTAAATCCTTAAAGGTAAGAATGACAATAAAACTCAAGCTTGGCCCAATCCACTTAGTTCTGATATGAAGTCAACAAGATTTAACTTAGCCCAATCCAATTAGTTATGATTTGAAGTTAACAGACTTAATTTAAGTTGATTGAATTTTAAATTAAATTTAGACTTTTTTAAAAATTTTGATTATTAAGTTCAAATTCTACAATCAGACTCGACCGAAAATTCAAGTGTATATATGTATATATACAAAAGAGAAAAAATCATAAATGCAAATGTTTAATCATATTCTATTCTCTCTAATCTCTTGTCTACACTGTGACTTAGGAGCTTCATTCTTTCCTAAATCACTTCATTATTTCATCTCCTTCACTTCTGTAGTACCTTTCCACCTATTTTCACTTTCTTTTTATCGAATTATACTAGCTTATCAAACTTCTTCCAAGTGAAATACAGATCATTTGGTTTTATCATTTTCCCTTTCTGATAACAGTTTTCAAAACTCTAGACTTTTTCTTTCCCAACAATAAGCAAGAGCCATGGACTCCCTGAATTTTTTATATTTTATAGAAAATAATCATCCCAAATTTACCATTGAATTAGAGACCATGGACTTAATTGAACATCTATATTCATGTTTAAATAAGTCCTCATTATAGAGTGTCTAAAACTATTTGTTGATTGACAGAAAATAAAGGAGAACTGGGTGAGTTGGGAGTTTGGATAGGTTAGGAAGAGTCAAGTTGGAAGTTGAACAGGTAAACTTCAAGCTACTCAAAGTACTATGGAGTTCAGGTTTAGACGGCGTATGGTCCAGCCTTTGTTGAGTTTCGAGCTACCTGTATAAGGCTTTGGA
Source organism: Erythroxylum reticulatum (assembly GCA_025504915.1). NCBI lineage: Eukaryota > Viridiplantae > Streptophyta > Magnoliopsida > Malpighiales > Erythroxylaceae > Erythroxylum > Erythroxylum reticulatum. The sequence continues at coordinate 9,896,311 of JANSVA010000217.1, forward strand.
CTAGACCAGGGCTGCCTTAAGCTCGGTCTGACTAACTCATTACCAAGCCTACACAAGAGCCTCGCATCACATTCGCCAATATGCATAAAATAAATCACATAAACGCAGCACCAACGTCATGAAATGCAATCATAACTATAGGTGATTCCGTAACCTCTAATCTTCTCAATATAATATTTCCATAAAATTATGTGCAAAATTTCGAGCATGTCCAGCAATGATAACAAACTAAATCAAACATAATTTTAAAAACAAAATTTACCTTTCTTTCTTAAGTGTTATCATTATAATTAATCAATTGCACACCGAAATATTTAATATCAATCTCTTAACAAATCTACACTATTTAAAAGTATTCCTAAAATATTAAATTTCATTGAATCATAAACATCACATCTAGTGTCATACATATCTATCTTGTTATATTATTCTTGCAAACACAACACGATTACTAACAGAAATAATTAGGTCTAAAATCTTTTTTCTTTTTTCATTAACACTTAAATTGGGATTTTAAATAGCTACTAGACAGCAAATATTATGTTACAGCTATACACTGTATAATGTACGCCTACAATCAATATGGACATTAATGCAATTGATGGTGGACTGTGGTGATCTTAATAGCAGTTGCATCAATGACCAAATTCATATTACCATCAGTCAAATTAGAATCACGAACAACATTTGGTTAGCTTGCGCTAACCCCTCTCCTTCCTTCGTTTTAATAGACGTTGACTACAGTTCATTGTTTTTTTTGTGCATATTTCATGTCTTTCTTTGACTCCCACTTTTCTCGACTGTTGATGAGTAGTCTGAGAAGCACCTCTCATGCCATGGGTCGGTGATAATTCTTTAATTTCTACGCCATTCCATAAGCCCATTCCAAGTCTGACGTTTAGTTTTAACATTCACTGGCTTTAAATTGAAATCAAGATGAGGTTAGATAATCTCACTTTATCTTTATCTGAACGAATAATCAAAATTTGCTAAGATTATAGGTCTGCAAAAACAATTACGCAAAAAGTAACTGTATTATAAGTAAGATTATGTTCGGTTGGTTGCAAAGTTTTTAATGAAATGGAATAGAATGTAATGATTTATAATTGAATGGAACATAAACGAATGAACTATTAAAAAATTATTGTTTCAAAAGGATGGAAGGGTTCATAATGTAATATGATGAAATGTTATTTAGAAGATGGACGTATGTAATAAAATATATTGTATATATAACAATAATAAAGAATTACTATTCTACCTTGATCGGATAAAACATATGTTAAAATTGGAGAGCTTTTGACTTGCATATTAGGTCTGCAATTGAAATTTTGTTTTCAGTAAATCCTAGTTCCATTTATCTACTCTTTACTTTTAACTTAAAACACTTTGGTGGGAAGCATGCTGTGTCTATTTGATTTACTGCGACAATGATTTGATGCTGACTAGGAGTGTATATGGTTAACTTGCTTTTAACTTAATTTCACAAGGGGGACTAGGAGTGTATATGGTTTACTATTGCTAAAAAGTTGAAGAATTAAAATGTTGATTCATGTAGGATATTTACAAACTCGTCATTTGCTTAGATATGCCTCATGACAATGTCCTATCATAAATTCTCCCAATCATAAGGTAATCGAAGAAGTGATTCCTACTCCAGTTTAGGCCCTTTTCCGTGAAACTAGTAAGCTAAGACTCAACGCTTTATTTACAATTAAGCACTAATATGGTGATCTTTACACAGAAAAGAAAGAAGAACAATAGATTTGATATTCGGGTTTTTCACCTTGTCACCTAATTTTAGGCTACATTACTCTACCAGTTAAGCTGAGGCCCTGAAACATCATTTCCTAAGATGCTAGAGCAATGTTGCAATCTATCTGCTTCATCTTAACTTAGCATGCATGCTTCTTTCATATAGGAGAAGATGTGACTTAACTTTTGTTCTCTTTTATAATATGTAGCTACCAAATAGGTCTTCGATGTACTGGTGGGGCTCGGATGCTACTAATGTTGTCATTGAAATTTAACCTTATTCCTATTGTTGTTCCAATTGGTGTTCGAAACTTTAATATTGATGGTGAACTTTGGGTTGATACCAATAGAGCATTGGGTGGGAGCTGTTACATGGGTTTTTGTCTCACTTCCAAAAATCAAATTTGAATTGTCACCATTCTGATTATTCAATCTAATGGGTATGCCATAGTTAGATACATACTAGTGATTACATCTATTTTTGCAAGTTAACAATAGGTACACCTGGGTGGTATGCTTGTACTATATGAAAAACCTAAGCTCTTCTTTATGTTTTAATTTGTTCTCTTATTTGTCCAATTGATGTTGTGGATTCTAACATGTTTTCCTTCTTTCGTCATCTTTTATACGTGCTTGGTCAACACTAGCAATTCCTATTCTCTCTATGTAAGTGGGATTTTGCTTTTTAAGTTGCTTTACACATATGGTTAAACATGTGTATATACACTACTCTATTTTGAAGATTGTTTTTCCTTGCAACTCTTGCTTAAATTATGTGTCGTTAGACTAAGGGATTCTCAATTTTCATCTTTGTTTTTGCTTCACTCCAAAAAATTGCATTTGACGAATTGTGTTCTATTGTTATTTTCATTTATTCTTTCTCTTCTATTATATGACATGTCTGGATAGAGTGTGGGCATAAACCATTATGAAATTGGCTTGTGCAAAATACGATATTTAAGTTGGTTTTCTACATCCAAATAATGATGCTATTAGGGAACTACCTTTTGAAGTGACTTTGTCAAAAAATTTCATTCTTGCTTATAATGATGCAACCATTGTCATATAGTCATAAGAAGAAATATGCAAAGCAAACGAAAAAACTAATACAGAGTGGAGACTTTAGATCCTGAGAAGGTTGAACCTTTCCAACTCTTTGTCGAAACTAGAGAATTGACATGCTGCTTGTACAAAAATAGAGTTAAACTCAGCAACGAAGCTTAAGTGTACTTTATGATATCTAAGATAATAAGGTAGAATTTGGGAATGGTGGTTATGGCAATTGACAACGTTTTCTTAGCTATAATGACTGCATTCTTATACAATTATTATTATGGAATAAGGAATCAAAATGGATGTTGTGGTTGGATCTTTATTCTTAGTTTGCGTAATTGTTTCAAAGTTAACTGTTTGGATGCTATAACCTTCTTATTTCAACATTTTGTTTGGTGTTATTGCAATTTCCATAACCTTATGTCTCTATGATCCAACAAAATTTAAGCAGTAGTTTAGTTATAGAAAAGCAAAGGCTCACTGTACTTTATGAAGTTGGAATTTAATTTTGGTATAAGATTTTGATATTTATTTAATTATAATCATATCTACCAGAAGATGATCTTAGGTAAGTTAATAATTTAATTATACGTAACTGTAGACATCATTAAATGTTTTATTACTTAATCCAATTCCTTGGGTTAAGATAGGTAAAACGTCTACACCTTTGGCATAAAAATTATTGTCAGGACATTTTTTTTTCAAGTTGTAAACACCTTATAAGGCATTACACCACATAAGCAAGTGTGAAACTTATCTACCCAAATGAAAGTACCATAAATATCCTTTATTTTGCTTTGCATGTTTATTTACAAATGAGACCAATATGCAAATGGAGAATACATATGCAAATTTCAATTGTTAATAGAAATAATTCAGCCAAATAAAATATCTGTGGTTTTCCTTATTTTGTGATGCATAAACACTTTATTTGTATAGAATATCCATCATCACACATAACCAAAATTCTTCCAAGCATAATCAAATAAAGTATGAGCCATAGTTTGATAGTAGACGTAGGCATGAAAACTAAGGAAAAGAAAAGTTTCACTACAGTTAAAATCCAAAAAAATGTTTACGTTTAGTTCACGCTAGTACAGGATTGTGGAGTGTACAAAAAAATGAGATCAATTTTCATGTCTCAACTAAAATATAGTGTACAAAAAGCTGAGATCAGTTTCCATGCCTCAACATACTCCTAAGATATAGCGTACACAAGGTGTACAAAAAATTGAGACATACTAAATTCAAATATCCAAAGGCCACCAAGTTATCAAAATACTCCTAATATATGGTGAAAATTACAGTATCGTCTACTATTCCTTAGAAGACATCATAAACTCTAACATATTCTTGCATATATTGACTGTGCACTAAGTAACGCCCTTACCTCATCAGGCCTACGATTAACGAAAATATAAATTTCATACAATTTTAAAGCTTCTACTTCCAGCTCTACCAAATGATTATGTAGTTCTTCTTCTAGAATCGGAAGTGGCTTAACCAACAGTGAAGTAGATTTTTGTAATAGCCTATCTCTATACTTAGGGGCCTAATGGTTAGATTAAGTCATATGAGTTATATCATTTGAGAATTCTTGAGGTGCATTTCATTTATATAAGTAATATTCACATACACACATAAATCATGATTTAGAAACATTGCAAAGATAGTATATGCACTCACTTGACTTATTCCGGGGCATGAAAGATTTTAAATAATTATGATGGGATTGCATGATTGTCTATTGAATATGTCTTGAATTTTGGTTTGATGGACTATAATTAGTAAACTGAAATTTATTGTTATAAGTGGGAGATTGATTATGTGATATGCTAACCTAGACTAGGAAAAACATTAAATGATAGGACAAATTGATACATAGAAATTTAAGCTGACTATGCCTATGAAATAGTGACACCTGGCAGTGAAATTGAGTAACAGATGGCTTAGACAATTAAGTAACAAATGGGTTAGGTAATTGCATGGCAAGTAGTTTAGGAAACTATAATACAAATGGGCTAGTTATGGAGTAACATTTGGTAGTTTAAGAATAAGACATATGGCTTAGGTCTTTAATTGACAAGTGTTATGACAAGGGTATCAACACTCACCATACACCTATACACCAACAACACCCACACATGAAAGACCGCCTTTCTTTCATTCTTTCTACATGCTATCTTCTTCTTCCTTCTCTCATCGTCGACACCCATACCCCACCTTTACAACTTTGAGGTTTTTCTAAAATTTTGCACTTTGTCATTGCAAAATTTTGTTGTCTTCATATTATTAAAATCCCTTTCTATTTTCTATTGGAGTTATGCAAATATAGTGCCCTAAAAAGTAAATGTATTTACATGTAACTTAATTTTCTTCCAATTATAGTTTTGTAATGAAAATATTTATTATTAATGAAACAAAAGAG
>JANSVA010000217.1:9905081-9915403 GCA_025504915.1 Erythroxylum reticulatum
CAAGTTTGATAATGCATGAATTAAGTTGCTTATGAATTGTTGATAAATTGAGATTTGGGAAATATATGTATCTTGATTCAACGTGAGTTTTAAAATGGTTTTTGCTTACTACCAATTATAAAACTGTTTTAAAATGGTTTTTGCTTACTACCAATTATAAAACTGTTACACACGACCTTTAAGCTCATCTTTTCATTTTCGTCCCATCTTTAGGTAGAAAGCATAAGATCGAGTAACCAAGAATCGAGGCATCACTCCACTTTTGCAATGTTTTAGTATTTTAAGCTAATTTTGTAAAACAAGGCTTTAGTTGCATTTTGACCAATTCTAGTTTATATAAACTTTGTATTTTTGGATTATAATGTATTGTGGCTCGAAATGCCCATTAAAGCTTTGAAAAACTCTTATATTTTGATATTAATGAAATATATTGACATTTTGTCCATAACTATCTAAGTCTTTTTATTGCATTTTTCAAGCTTTTCATAGGTATTGAAAATTGTGTTCTGACTTCAGGGGGAAACTGCATTAATCTAGGATGAATTGGAAAAAAATTTCTTCTTGCAATGTGTAACTTGTCTTTCTAATTTTCCAAAAGTATAAAGAATGGAATTTTTGGATATCGGTGTTAAGAAATATGACCATTAAAAGTGGTGATATTGTATAGGATGTTTATACAGAACAACTATAGTAAGAATGAGTCATTTGAGTTGAGATTTGGGAGTTTAATACAACCAAATTGGTAATTGAATATTTAAGGAGTGATATCGCATCAGAAGAAGCAAATTTGGGAAGAGTATGAGTGAAATTGATGTTAGAATAGATGTAGGAATCATTGAAGACGCTTTGGAGAGTGTAGTTAGTGTTTTAGAACTTTAGGCAATGTCAAGAAGACTTTGTAGAAACCCTATTGTCTGATTTAGCTTGACTGAACCTATCGTCCGGTTAAGCTTTGACTGAACCATGGTCTGATTCAGCTTTAACTGAATCCATCGTCTGACTCAACTTTGACTGAACCATCGTCTGGTTTAGCTTTGACTGAATCCATCGTCTGATTTAGTTTGACTGAACCATCGTCTGGTTCAACTTTGACTGATCTATCATCTGCTTCAGCTTTGACTGAACCATCATCTGCTTGAGCTTTGACTGAACTATCGTCTGCTGCAACTTTGACTGATCCAACATTTTATTCAGCTTTGACTGAACCATCGTCTGATTCAGCTTTGACTGAACCATCGTCTGATGCATCATTGACCAAGCCACCATCTGATCCATCTTTAACCAATGACCAAGCCTTCATCTAATTCATTTTTGACCCTCTAGATGGCAAAATCTCTTTTCAAGGTCTTCAACGGTTTATAACTTCGAATTGTTGGGCTCCAGAATCAGGGTCTAACAACCCTCCTGATACAACAATTTTGTCTAATAAAACAATTTGTTGTTGTCGATCTTTGAAGCATACAACTGCTTTAGCTTATTCTACAACGTTCTTACATGAGTCTCGTTACAAATATGATTATACACATTATCATCAACAAACTGTCAAATATAATCACATGCTCATTCATGCTCAAACTCCCATTGTTTGTTGGACATCTCCTCTAGTTTAGTTGTTGAAAATACCGGTAAATGCATCTTTGTAATCCTTAAGAGATCCTTCATCTTGGTTCGCCATATAGGTAGTTAATACCGTTTAGATTGATCATTTTGCTCATCTTCACCTTCATTCGCCAAGTTAAGCCAAATTTGAGAAAACCTACCTCAAAGATGAAATCAGGATGTCAAAATTTGGCAGAAAAGATATCTTCCAAATTTTCACCACGAGACCCTGTAAATAATAACTTATGAATAGTACTCATTGGAATAGTATTGTCGGACCCAACTGAATAGTATTGCGGGACCCAATAAATAATAACTTGTGAATAGTATTGCAAATAGTATCGCGGGACCGAGTTACTATTGCTACAGTTCGGTCACCTTGCAAATTTCTTATAAAAACTTTAGAGTACTATGCATCACCTTTGTCGTTTTACGTCTACTTTTCGAACGAATCACGTCAAAAAATTCGTTGTAATTTTGTCTTCCCCATGACGTGCTTCTTTCTAAAAAATAGCTTCAATGAAAACATAACTCTGATACCACTTGTTGGGCGTAGCGGGTGTATTTTTTGAAAAAGAAAAATAAAATGAGCAAAAATAGACACAAAATATTTAACGTGGTTTACCTTAATTTTGTACTACGACCACCAAGAAGACTCAGAATAATTCTTCCACTATTACAAATAATGGATATACAAAGATAAAACCAAAAGAGTAGCTTACAAGGTGTTTCCTAACCTAAAAATAATAACTTCACTATTTTGTCACTTACCAACCCTTTAAGAAAATCTTTCCTAACTTCAAAGTATTGTTTTGCTCTGGTTTTCCTCTATATTTCTTCGTTGTATGAAGCAGAGAGTGCCTTATATAAGCACTCCACCGCATGAGACAACTGCTTGTCTCAAAGACAGTTGTCTTTTTTCCTTTTTCAACTAATGGGGCACTAAAATCGATGTCGTATTTGTTGAAAAAATTGGTGTCCTTCCATGTGAGGGACCCACATCCAACATATTGATTTGTGTTATGTTGACTACTATGTCGAGTCTTGAGTAACTTAGATTGTTGAGTAGCTGGTGTATATGTCATTGACTTATAATTATGTTGTAACTCATAAATAATGCATATGTTTGGACTTTGGATTTTGGAAATTTAGGATAGTTGGAGTTTTTTTTTTTTGTCTAAATTTTGGAAATTGAGGAATGAGGATTCTGTAATCTATATAGAATTATAGTATTTAGAGTTTGGAATTTAGGATGTGTTTTATCATTTGTATTTTTTGGATTTTGGAAAATGAGGATTCAAGCATTCAATATAGAATTAAAGTTTATGTTATTGAGAAATGTTGAATTAAATGTTGGTCTTTATTATAAATTAGGCTATATAATTTTATAATACAAAAAATGGATTAGTTACTTTATGGTTGAATTATATGATTACACAAATTAAGTTAAAGACGTGAGTTTATGATAGCTAGATAAAATCACAAAAAATGAGTTATGGTTATAGGTTTGTGGTTAAATTATGTAATCATACAAAACGAATTATAGTTACAAATATATATAATCATACAAAATAGGTTATAGATGTGAATTTATATTTGAATTATGTAATCACACATAATTACTTATATTTATGACTTTATGGTTGAATTATATGATTACACAAATTGAGTTATAGATAAGACTTATGAGTTTATGATTTGATTTATGGTTGAATTATGTAATTATACAAAATGGATTATAATTGTGGCTTTATGGTAGAATTATGTAATCACACAAAATGGTTTATAGTTGTAAGTTGTGACTGTATGTTTAAATTATGTGATCACACAAAATATATTATCATTGTGAAAGTGTAGTAATCAATGTATATGTTTATAGTTTCGGTTAAGAAACATAAGAATTTCTTAACTAGAATGTGCTTAATCATTAAATTTTCGAATCATTTATATAAGTTTTTGAAGTTTACTTGCATTTGCATATCATATGATTGTTGAGAAACTATTGTTGCTATATTTTTTTCTTGTTATTATACACAACTTGATTTTGATACAAAGTTATAAGTTAATTTTAATATATATCTTTATTTATTTTATAGACTAATTGAGTAAAGTTTAAGTACTCCTGATAATTCATTTGCTTTAGAATAATTTGATGATCCAGTTTAGGTTTGTGCCAGATTGGTTCCTAGAATAAAGAACCATACCATTTTGATAAGCATTGGAAAGGTAGGGAAATCACTAGATTAAAGAAACATTTAATTGGGATCAAAGAAGATATGGAGCCTTGTAAGAAAGTGAGTCATAATATGAAATGAAAAAAATGAAGACTTTGCTTGAACGACAAAATTAGTAGTAGAAGTTCTTTTATTGGTGGTCAGGATGTTGAAGGTGGTAGTATTCCTTCTAAATAAGAAGAGAATATTGCACCTGATGTTAGGAAAAGAATAAGACGTGTCTAATTTTTTTTCACTACAAACAACATCTAGAGCTTAGCCTTCAATCTTTAGTGCTTTATAATCTATAGAAGAGACTCGTAATATGGACATGGCAATGACTAGATGGTCGCATGATTCAAGTATACCATTCAATGTTACCCACTCTTATTATTATCAACCTATGGTGGTTGCTATTGTCTCTTATAGTTTGGGATACAAAGCTCCTTCAATTAATGACTACAAAGGTAAACTTTTTAACAACTTTATTTATGAAATAAAAAGTTATTTGTATGAAAGAAAAATGACTTAGGCTACTTATGGGTGTTCAATCATATGTGATGGTTGGATAAATAGTAGATATGAGCCTATAATTAACTTGCTGGTTTATTCTATAAAGATGACAAAGTTTTTGATGTCTATTTATGCATATAGCCTTACTAGGAATGTTAATACTATATTTCATAAATTTGATGAAGCTGTCAATAAAGTTGGGCCAGAAAATATTATTCAATTCATTGTTCACAATGATTATTCTTATAAAGTAGTTAGAAAAGATTGCAAATAAGGTATAATTCTTTTTATTGAACTCCTTGTGCTACACATTGCATTGACCTGTTGTTAAACAATATAAGAAATGATAGATATTTTTCTATTATTAATGAGACTGTGCAAAAAGTAAAAAAGTTGACCAAGTTCATCTGTAATCATGCATAGGTCTTGAATTAATAACAAAAGATTTCACTAATAGTAGGAATTTGTGTCATCTTACTATTACAAGATTTGCAACTTATTTCTTATCACTTTAGTGTCTTATTTTGATAAAAGAGTTAAGACAAATGTTTACAAGTGATAAGTGATTTGCATATCAGCATGGTAGATCTAATGTTGAATTGAAGATTTCAAGAATTATACTTAAAGATTATGAATTTTGGTCCTAATGTCAATTTTTCATCCTAATTTGCGAGCCTTTGATGAAGGTACTTCATCTGGATGATAGTGATGAGAAGGCAACAATAGGTTATTTTTATGATGTGATGGAGAGGGCGAAAGAAGCAATCAAGATCAATTTAAAAAATAGGTCTTCATTATATGCGTCTTATCTTATAGTCATCAACGAGAAATGAGAAAAACAACTTTACTCTCTATTCTTTACAGCTAGGGTATTTTTTAATCTTAGTGTCTATTTTAAACCAAGTTTTATAAAGAAAATTGAAGAAAATAAGGCAAAGCTATTAACTATTACAATAATTATTGCCTATGAGATGATGTAAGATCTCCTAAGCTTGCAAATAAAAATTTATAAAGATATTTTTAGTGATTTTGAGATGTCCAATGTTATTTGTCAAAAAGATAAACTTAATCTAGATATGTATTTTTTCACTTAAGAGATAAACTTAATATATATATATATATATATTCACTTTAATAACTTTTTGAAAATTAATCATCACTTTATTTTGTTTAAAATATTACTTTTATTGTTTTATAATTACTTAGTGGGACCAATTTGAAAGTAGCATTCCAGAATTACAAAGGTTTACAATTTAAATTTTGAGTCAATGTATAAGGTTTACAATTTAAATTTTGAGTCAATGTATAAGTGTAACAGGGTACGAAAAGAATTGGAGTACATTTGAATTTATCCATTCTAAAAAAAGAATTAATTAAAACACAAAAGATTGAACAACCTAGTCTTTGTTCGATACAATTTAAAGTTTCGATAAATATATGTTATTATCATTATTAAGTTAAATATAATATCTTGTAATTTCTTAATAATTTTATTTTATTTGCTTACTAGGATTCTTAATAGAATAAGTAGTTTGTATATCCAATTTGCCTTAATCATATCGATCTTTTAACATATTGAGTTTTTAAGGAATTGAAATTGATAGATGAGAGTGCCTTAGAAGATAATCTTGGATGAGAAACTATTGACATGTCATATGGTGTAATGAAATTGAATGATAATAATGATAAAGCTCCTTTTAATAATAAGGATTTTATACCAAATGAGAGCTAAGGTCAATGTGATTTGAGCAGCTATTCGATTAAATAAAGTTTCAAAGTTTTTATTTCTTCTCTCTTTTTAATTTCACTTAGATTTGACGTATATATTAAATTTTATACAGGCAATAATAACATGATTGTAAATATTTTTGTTTTAGAATTTACTTTTGGTTGGCTGTTTCTTTGGTAAGAGCTCTTATTGTAAATTGTAATACTTAGAGAGTAATGGATCTTTATTATTCTTTTTATTTGATGTTTTGATGTAATTATTATTATATGATGAAATTATAATATTTTAATTGCTTTGTAATATCTTTAATTTTATATTTATATGAAGATTGAATGATCTTTTTCTTCATTAATTGCGGTTATTATTTATATATGAAATACATAAAAAGTAATATTAATAAAAATAAATAGATTATTGTTATTTTAAAATTTTATTATTATAATTTTTGAAGACATAATTAATATAAAATTATAAGCCTTTCTAATTTGTAGGACATAGACTCTATAATTATTTGAGACTATTTTGTAATTTTAAAAAATTTAAAAACTATTTTATAATTTTACTTGAAATGGTATTTAGTATTGACGGGTACCAACATAGTACTGTAATATAACTCAATGTTGAACCGGTATTGATATAGAATTCATAACATTGGGTGTATATATATACCAATTGATACAGAGAAGTTAATAATCTTTCAATTATATGATCAGCTATGAGAAAATGGAAAGAATTTGACCCGAGGAAAAAGAAATGGCTTGTAATGTACAGTATGGTATTGAGTACTTTAACGACTCAAGAAGGCATCAAATCACAAAACCGGGCACCCATTAATGATTCATGGATGACGGTAGCATGCCAATTTATCATGTTGGACTATTTTGTTTCTGTTAGGATATTTTAATTTTCTGCTATTTAATATGATTAAAATATTTGTATAGATTTTATATAGCCAGATGAATGAAATTTAATAAAATAAGATAAAAATTAATTAACCAAAATAAGAGTATATAACCTCTAGTTTGGCCAAGGACACCGACTCGATTCCTTAACAAATTTGAGGTTTTGTGATTATTAAACACTAGTTAAATTGTTTTGTTTAGGTTTAGTAAAGAAAAGAAATGATTTTGGGATGGTACTGAATGTGACTAGACAGTTTTAAGTTAGCTGAGTCTGAGCAGGTGATGGTCCTCCACCTTCAGTTCTGTTTGAATCCTTTCAGTTTCCGAATGGTAAAAGCCCGTGTGCCGAGAAAATGCAATAGCTCCGTAGCCTCAACACAACTAGTCATTTATACTTCTCGATTACCGTTCCATTCTAGCTGCCAATTTTACTGTACAAATAAGGGCAGAGTTTGTCAGTCTTAATAACTATTTATTTTGAGCAATTTAATATGATTTTTGTGGAATGGTCCAATTTCATATTATCCTCTACTATTTGTCCAGCAGGGAAGTCAAAAGGGAGATATTCCACAAGCTCAAATGTAAATATGACTTTCATAAAAAATTTAAGGCTTTTATATAAAAAATAATCATGAATTGACGAGGAAATTCCATTTTTAGCATTTCCGTTAAATTCAGTGGAATTTTTGCTAAATACCTAATAATTTATATGAGGAATAAAATTAAGTAGCCTAACCTAACCATGCCGTTTCTTAAAACAAATTTGTTTTAAAAAAATTTATGTTTATTTGAATTATATATATGTGGATTAAACTTTAATTTGAGCCAATTATGCTTAACAGAATTTACCAATTATATGATATTACTTTGAATAACGAAATATGGTAATGCATTTATTATTTTATAATAATTGATATTTTAATTAATTATTAAATCGCATGAAATCTTAAAATTAATTATATAATTCGTGTCACGTGAAGCTTGTTAGAAGACAATGATATCACTTAAAACTTTTAATTGTAATTAACCATCGTTCTTACTTTCTTTGTGTTCCAAATACGAGTCAAGTAGAGAAAAATAACATATAAATTGAGAAAAGATATTTAACTAGACTCATTTCTCAAGGTTTGCGAAGTATGAGATACGTCAGAGATTTTATTATGGAGGGTCATCACTGCCACTGGTAGAGAACAGTCGTAAGCCACAACAACGAAGCAGCTCATATGTCACATCTTCAATTGGGTGGTGGAGGCACGGGGGACAACATGAATGTGTATATGATACTTAATGGACGGTTGAGATTAAAGGAATGTTGTCAGAGCAGATAGGACCATGCAAAGCTAAAGGACAGGCATTGCATTTATGTGATGCAAGTCCCTTGGTTTTGTCTAGAGCTTACGTTCCAAGTTAGACCAAAACACTATCCGGAGCAGGACGGAGACGAGAGACCCCCGTCTATTCGAGTTGCCAAACCCTAGCTACATGCATCAGACTTGATGATAAATCAAGGGACTAAAGATTAATGCTAATGTCAGGAGACATGACCGAACAGTTTTTGGTAGTGCTCAAAACATTAAAAGCGCATGCAAAAATGTTATTGACAAAGTTACACCTTCGCAAACTTTCAAAATTTGCAGTAGTCATTTTTAGCATAAAAATTCAACAAAAAAAATGTAAATTAATGCCAATATTTATTATTATAGTTTGACTCACCTATGTCAGATTCTTATCTAACTTAATTTTTTCACTAATGATGATAGTTTTATGTAAGGCTTTACTGAATCGATGTCACTCGACTCTTGACATTATCTCTTATCCTCAATACTCGTGAAAATTTTCACATCCAATAGTGCAACCGTCTCGTACTAACTTTAATAAAAAAATTCTTAATAATCTTATAACGAAAGAACATTAAATAAATAACTTAAGTAGTTAAACAGAATTCAATATAAATGAGAACACTTAAGAAATAACCAAAAAATAACTCCCTTATAGGTTCAGCTATACTAAAACACTGAAAGTTTTCACCACAAACTATGAGCTTATTCACGAAAATAGCAGTATTAATTCATAACTACAGTATGAAGACATCAAATATGACAACCACGTAAACAAACCACTCTAAGATGTTGCAGCCACAAAGAAATCAGTCAACAAAACGTTGCTGGCAAAGATGGAATTATACTAACATGATAAATAATCGAATAAGTTATTTAATCTCCTTTTAATCACCAAACCAAAAGACTTATAGCCTCACCTCGCACACCATCGACAACCAAACAAAAACTACGTAAGGAAGGAGTCACGTACACAAGGAGAGACAAACACAACACACCCAATCTACAGCTCCCACACAATATCCTTTAGCCCACAAACACACTAATTGAACTAGAACCCAAAAAGATTGACGGCTACAGCAGGAACCAAAATCAATTCATGATAAAACCCAGCTAAAGTCATGCAAATATCATAGGAAACATCACAGTTGTGCACATACACCCATCAACATGTGTTACGTGATTCACTAAGGACTCATCCAACATTTGTTTCTTACTCCACCAAGGAGTCTTCACACACGTCACCAAGTAGTAGCCACATGAATCACGTTGTTCTACCCAAAAAAACCAACAATAGATAGATTACTATCAAGCCCAATCAGTTGCTAGATATCATCAAAAGTTAACTTAAAATTAGGTTGTTATTGTCTCATATAACTTGTCATTTTTTCACCAAAAAAATGACAACATTTTAGCTCAGAACACACGAAAATCTTAGCCATATTACAGATACAAATAATTAACCAAAATCTCCTTAGATAGCCATTATCCCAAAATAGGATATACATTGAATCTTATCTTGATTAAGATTTTAATTTCATCAACATTATCTCGAAAGAATCCCACATAAATCCAAATAAGTCCAATTATCAAATAATGACCAAAATTAAGTAATAAGATCTAATAACATATATCTTAACAATCTCTCCTTTTTTGTCATTATTTGTTACATATCAAAACTCCTCCTAAAGAAGATAATTGGACATGTAAACATTGAATGCACAAACCAAGAACTCCCCCTTAATTAAACATCAAGTTCCAAAGAACATTCAAGGAAACATTAATAAATAATTATCTAATCATCCAAAATTCTCACTCTTGAGACAAAGAGATGCTAGAAAGTACGACTAATATTCACGGAGATATCTTAAAATTTCCCTCTAAATTGAACAGTCACAAAAAACAATTTGATGTCTACCCTTTGAGACAAAACAATACCAAAATTAAGAATGCCTCCAATGCAAAATCTCAGTGAATAAAGAAGCATAAAAATTAGTAGTAGGTGCAGCAGAAGAATCATAAGCGCGTA
>JANSVA010000217.1:9926732-9942772 GCA_025504915.1 Erythroxylum reticulatum
TAAAGTTAAATTGATTTTTCTTTACCTATACTATCTAATGCAGATGTATCTCATTTTCTTTCCAGGTTGGCTAAATCGAAAGAAGAGGAATATGAAATAAAGATTTTATTGATTTTGAGAAAGGTAGAAATCAATATACTGCTATTAGAAGCCATGAAGAAAATTCCAAAGTATACAAAGTTCTTGAAAGAACTATGAGCAAATAAAAGGAAGTTGAAAGATAAGGAGAGAAAATTTTTAGGAAAGGATGTCTCTATTGTGATAAATAGGAAATTATTAAAAAAGTTACAAACATATTTAGGTATGATTGCACTTCTTTGCGGTATTAGTGATAAGAAAATTGAGTGTGCCATGCTAAACTTAGATGCATCTATTAATGTCATATCATATATACCATATATTTTTTTTGCAAGAAATTAATATGATTATTCAACTTATTGATCGTTCTTATATGTGTCTTATTGGAATTGTACAAGCTACTTTGGTTTAGGTTAATGTTTTTTTTAATTTTCAGTAGATTTTTATATCTTGAAAATGGATGAAAATAGTGTAGAATATTCAATTTTAATTTTCTTGGTAACACCATTCATAAGATGACTTAAACAAGAATAAATGTGAATAAGGGTACTCTTTCTGTTGAGTTTGATGAAATAATGAATATTATTTTTAAAAAAAGAAATAAAGTATTATAATGATTTTCACTTTGTTTGTTATTTGAATATTGTTGATTCAATTATGAAAGATATTTTTTAGGAAGAAAGTATTGGTAATGAGTTAGAATTTAATACTAAATTTGAAGTGAATGACCAAGTTGATAAAACTTATGAAGTTATAAAATCATTATCAGTAACAAAGTCAAAAACTTTTGATGCTAGAATCCCTATAACTCATAAGAAAATGTTGCCTTTTGTTTTGTAAGTTTCAAAGCTAAAACTGAAAGTCTTACGTAGTCACCTAAAATATGTCTATTTGGGTGAGGGAGAGTCGTTATTTGCAATTATCTAAACAAGCTTAACTAATGAGCAAGAAGAAAGACTAGAAGTACTCTTAAAGGAGTACAAAACTACAATTTATTATACTTTAGCTGATATACAAGTTATATGTCTCCTGATTTGCATGTATAAGACTCTTTTAGAAAAAATGATAAGCCAATAAGGGAACCATAAAGTAGACTCAATCCAACAATAAAAAAAGGTGGTAAGAGAAGAGATTCTAAAGCTTTTAAATGTGGGTATAATCTTTTAAAATTTGGATATTGAGTGGGTAGCTCAATTCATGTTGTACTAAAGAAAACTAGGGTGACAGTGGCAAGAAATCGAAATGGTTGACACTAGTAAGGGTGCAAAATGGTAGAAAATGTGTATAAATTTTAGGAAGCTTAATTTTGATATTAGAAATGACCATTTCCTATTATCTTTTTTAGATCAAATATTAGAAAGACTTATTGGTGAATTATGTTCATGTTTTTTGGATAGGCTACTAGCAAAAAGCAATTACTCATGAAGATTAAGAAAAGAATATCTTTATATTCCTTTTTGTAATGTATGTCTTTAGGTGTATGCCATTCAATTTTTGTAATGCTCTATGTACATTTCAAAGGTAAATGATCTTTTTAATATATTAAGAATTGCATTAAAGTATTCATGAATGATTTTACTATTTATAAAGATTCATTTAATAATTACTAAAATCCTTTATACAAGACTCTTAAAAGATGCATTAAAACAAATTTGGTTTTGAAATATAAAAAAAAGTCATTTTATCATTGTTCAAGACATCATTTTATGACAAGTAATTTTATCTAGGATGGGGGTTATACTTATTATTACTTTATTAACACATATATATTAGTTGACTTATTTACTAAAAATCTTAAACTTACATATTTTCATAAACATGCAGGCAATATATGTACTAAGTTATCTTATAATATGTTGATGTAATAGGAGTCTATGGCTGTTAAATTACATAACAGTACTTGGGATTAGTAAAGTTGCATATTTTGCACTTGTTCTGTTGTACTATGATTAGAAATGCTAGTATATATGCACTTATCTTTTTTATTTGTATATGTGCACTTGTGATTCTTTTTTCTTGAGATTTGAGACTTTTTTTTGGGGAAGTTGATGATTTATTTCATAATTGATCTTAATAAGTATATGAAGTCATCTTTTAGTGATTTATCTCTGTATGAGATCAAGGTGCTTTTAAAGATCACAAGTCTTGTTCTGTACCAAATTCCCAATTTAAGGCCGGAGTAATATGATTATACATGATTTATGAATTTACAGGTCATGAATGCAGATCATACTGCATTGGTACTAGATCAAAACGTTTAACTAGTGAGTTGTTTATGCTTGTAATTATGAGAAGTTGTATATTCATTATAATATATTAAACAACATGGTTCGATATAGATGGTTTATTGAATTCGGTTCTTTATTATGATATGTTTTTTTAAATTACTCGTAAACTTGTTAGACTTGTTGCTTAACCCAATCGAGTTATTCTTAAAATATTTTAGAAGAAATTTGTTAAATCTTAATTTGTTTTTGTCTAAGTTAAAGAAAGCTAAAATTCATTTTTCTATATGTACTATAACTAATTTTGGATCATTAGACATTTAATTATATTTATAATCCTTTTATAAGTTTGGTCCGCTCAATAGATTTATTAAATATGGTATAGTTAGCAATCTAAAATTTTAACAAAGTAACTTAGATCTTTCTTTTTTTTAAAGTTAGTCTAAAATATACCTCTCGCTATCTCCTAATTCTATATATAAATAATTTATAAAGAATTAAGTTTGCATTATCTATAGTCTAACTTAAACTAATGGGATAAATAAGAGAACACTGAACCTTATTTCTATTTTACAAATATTATATATAAGTGATTTTATAAATTTCAAGAAATAATACATTATATTTCTAATTCGAAGATTTTTAATATCCTTTACTATTTATATATCAATTATTAAGGTGTATAAAATATTATTAAATAATCATACAATTATTTTATTTTCCTTAGGATGACTGCTGATTGCATGTTTTGGTTTAATACAGATCAATAAGCTGGTTCCAAAACAAAGTGAATTGAATCTAACTTGCAAAATTTCTTACAATTACAAGCTTCATCTCCGGTATGAGTTTTAAGATCAAAATGAGTACTGATGGACTATGAAAGTTACAGGGAGCAAGTTGTGGTATTATGTTGCGTCATTGGGAAAGAACTGTAACTTAGGCAACTTTTATTCCAATTCCTTCACCTTCTCTATCTCCATCTCCGTCTCCATCTCCATCTATTGTTGAATCACATGTAATTCTTCACGGAATTAATCTTTTAAAAGTTTTGAAAATTCATGAGGAATATTAGAAAATGATTATGCTGAAGTTGTAAAGCACCTTATGTTACGAATCCAGACGAGCAAGAGAGGTCCAACAAGCAAGCAGACACTATTGCAAGTGCGAATCCAATACAAGGATACAGCAAGGAGGAGGAAACCACTAAAGATGGCCTGGTTCCTTTAAGGCATAGTAGAGAGTACGACACGTACCAGCCAAGCTTAAGGAATAAATGCAGAAGCATGGGAATGAGTGAGAGGTACTTATAGTGAGAGAATAGAATATCGATTTGTACAGCTGCATATAGCTGATAGGGTGAGAATTAAAATATATTAGAACTTGTAAGGGATGGGAAAGGCACGAAATGAAAAGAAAATTATGGAAATTAGTTTTCTCTTCCTTCTCCTATTATTTCTCTAAATAGCAAGCGTATTATCTAGTGCCTTTATTGACCTCCATGGACGCACAACCACCATGGGCTCAAGCACTACAGGATACCCTACAGGGTATTGATAACCGCTTACGGGTAATTGAAAACCAACACTAGCACAAACATGTATAGGGGGAGGTTGTCCTCCCAATGGTCAATCTACCTTTAATCTGATCTCTAAAGATTGACCTTCCAAAATTCTATGGGGAAGATGTCCAAGGGTGGGTGTATCGCGTTAATCAATATTTCAATCTCCATGACGTCCCTCTTGACCAACGTCTACCTATTCCTTCCTTACATATGGACGGACCAGCGTTATCCTAGTACCATTGGATGCATGTAAATGGTCTACTAACTACCTTGGCTACTTTTATTGAATATCTGTCCTGTCGCTTTAGACCGTCTCTTTATGATGACCCTATTAGAGCATTGGTAAAGCTACAGCAGATAACCACCATTGTGGAATATCAAGCTGCTTTTAAGGTGTTATCCACTAAGGTGCATGGACTCACTAAGCCTTTTCTCATCGACATTTTTGTTTCAGGTCTCAATCCTAAATTGAAACGTGAGCTGCAGATTGCCCAATCCCTTTTTCTTCAGCTGCTATTTCTCTCGCTAAGTTACATAAAGCCAAGTATAATGAACTACGAGACACCTCTAAGCCAACTTGGACCAGACTGCCTCCTTCTCAATTACCCAGCCTTTTACCCCCACCAAACCCCAAACTAGTCACCACCCCGCTAGTTTTACCCACCATCCAAAAAAATATCCCTATATACAAGCTATCCCATAAAGAAATGCAACAGAGAAGAGCTCAACAACTCTGCTGAAATTTGTGCGGGGTCATTGTTGTAAGAACAAATTTCTCATAATGTCCTTTGAGGATACTTGTCTTAAGGAAGAACAAACTTCCACCGAAGCTACACCAGTTGATACCATCGAAACTACGGTTGAAAACACTCCACCAGAACCACCTGAAATTAGTTACTTGGCTTTATCTGATCTGGGACTCTTCAGAACCTTTCAGTTTACTGGACAATGTGCGGGCTAGAGCATTCAGGTTATAGTGGATGATGGTGTGACAAATAATTTTATTCATCCTAAGGTTGCCAAGAGTTTGGGCCTTCCAGTCACGCCATGTCCTGAGTTCTTTGTCTAAGTCGACAATGGTGATCGGTTACCCTGTTCTCATGTCTGCAAATAGGTTCAAC
Source organism: Erythroxylum reticulatum (assembly GCA_025504915.1). Classification (NCBI taxonomy): domain Eukaryota; kingdom Viridiplantae; phylum Streptophyta; class Magnoliopsida; order Malpighiales; family Erythroxylaceae; genus Erythroxylum; species Erythroxylum reticulatum. The sequence goes on from JANSVA010000217.1 coordinate 9,931,718, forward strand.
TGAAGTTACAACAACGCTATTTCATCATGGATATTTTTGGACTGCCTATTGAAGTAGCTGAGTTAGTTCTAGGATTATAATGACTTTACTTGCTCGGAGCTGTGCTCAAAAATTACCAAACCAGAACCATGCAATTTACATGGAACCAACAACCCATTATCCTTCATGGTGAAAACCCTCCATGCCCCTCTTCAGTGTCCATACACCAACTTACCAAAATTCACCACTCTGACCAAGCCATCTCATACCTTTATTTACTTTAACCATGTTACCAAGTTTCTCTTTCCCACATTACCAAAACCCGACCTGAAATTCAAGTTGTTCTAGATCAATATCCTCAGGTTTTTTAAGCTCCTACTAGCCTTCCCCCATTTTGATTGTTTGATCACCGTATCCACCTCCTTCCCAAGTAGTTGACATGCTCAAACAAGGTATCATTAAACCTAGCACTAGTTCTTTTTCCTCTCCAGTGCTCCTCGTAAAAAAGAAAGACAGCACCTGGCGATTCTGTATTGACTACCGTTTTCTGAATTCTAACACTGTCAAAGATCTGTTTTCCAATCCCTAACATTGATGAGTTAATAGACGAACCTCATAGTGCTATGATTTTTTCTAAATTGGATCTGATGGCAGGCTACCATCAGATAAGGATGCATGACCAGGACACCTACAAGACAATGTTTAAGACTCATGAAGGCCATTATGAGTTCCTTGTCATGCCATTTGGTTTGACAAATGCCCTAGCCACCTTTCAAGGAGCCATGAGCACCATTTTCAGGCCACATTTGCATAAATTTGTGACTGTTTTTTATGACATTTTGATTTTTAGCAGGTGTCTAACTGAGCATGTGCAACACCTCAGGCTAGTTCTACAGACACTCAAACTTCATCACTAAACTACCCAAGTGTGTTTTTAGCACCACAAGTATTGGATGCCTTACCCACATTATAGACCAAGAAGGCCTCAAACATGATCAGAACAAAGTTTATGCAATGGCTTTATGGCCTCTACCCCAGACATTTAAGGAATTAAGAGGATTCTTGGGATTTAACGACTATTACTGCCACCTCATTAAAGCCTACAATGTCATTGCAGCCCTACTCATAGATTTGCTGAAGCATAAATCTTTTCATTGGACTAACGCAGCTAATGTTGCCTTCCAAAAACTCAAATCTGCCATGTGCTCTGCTCCTGTCTTAGCCTTGCCTGATTTTGATCAAGTTTCTATTGTGGAAACTGATGCTTCGATAAAAGGGGTTGGCACAGTCCTGAGCCAAAACAAACCTATTACTTTTTTCAGCAAGAAGTTGGACCCTTGCATGAGCAAGAGCTCTGACTATTCTAGAGAGCTATACGCCATTGTGCAGGCCGTCCTAAAGTGGCGACAGTACCTGGTGGGTAGGAAATTCCTTATTTGTATAGACCATCGGAGCCTTAGAGACTTAATATAGCGAGTAATCTAGACCACAAAGTAGCAATATTACCTGAGCAAACTCTTAGGATTTGACTATGTGATTCTTCATCGCCCAGGCAAGGAAAATAGACCTGCCGATGTGCTCTCTCGTTCCTCTGCGGCAGTGCTCCTTTTGGAAGCTAGACAAGTTCTCAACATAGTGGATGACATTAGGAAAGAAAATCAAACATCTCTAGAGCTGAAGGAATTGCATAGTGCTTACCATCTTGGCCATCTTCCTTAAGACTATCAGATTGTGAATGGCATTATATTATTCAAACGCAAACTCCTCTTGGCTTCAGATTCTCCCCTTCAAACCACTCTCCTCCATGAGTTCCACACTACCAAGATCAGCGGACATGCTGGTATTTTAAAAACGTACATGCAAATCAGCCAAAAATTTTGGTGGCCTAAACTTCGGAAGGACGTCACTGTTTTTATCAAAAAATATCCGACTTGTCAACAGGTGAAATATTGCACTACATTGCTAGCTGGTCTTTTGCAACCATTACCCCCTCCAAGTCATGTATGGGAGGACTTAACCATGGATTTCATTACGACATTACCTCCGACCAAAGATTTGATTGCCATAGTGGTAGTAGTGGATAGACTTACAAAGTTTGGTTACTTTTCTGCCTTACCTAGTTCCTTTAATGCTTCAACTGTGGCAGAGAAATTCGTTGATATAATTGTAAGTCTCTATAGCTTCTTGAAATCAATCACCACTAATCGAGACCCACTTTTTGTGAATTAGTTATGGGCCAAATTATTTGCTCTCAGTGGCACTACCCTTCAACGATCCACCGTCTACCACCCACAGATGGACGGCCAATTGGAAGTTGTCAACCAAACACTCCAACAATACCTTCGTTATTTTGTGCATGAATTTTCCCACAAATGGTTGCAGTATTTACCATGGACAGAATTCTGGTACAATGCCACCTATCATACCTCCATCGGAATGCTGCCATTTAGAGCTCTCTATAGTCATGAAGGGCAGTATATTCCCATATATATACCTTGCACCACCAACATTGAATCCTTGGACACTCAACTTCAACACCGTAATGAGCTCCTCAAGTTTCTCAAACATCAATTGGAACAGGCTAGAAACATAATGAAGCAAAAAGTAGATAGACACATACAGAACGTCTACTTTAATGAAGGAGATATGGTCTTAGTGAAATTACAACCTTATAGATAGCACTCAATGTCCTCCAAATGCCATCAGAAGTTAGGTTTATAGTATTTCGGTCCTTACAAAATAGCCGATGAAATAAATCATGTTGCTTATGAATTGGAGTTACCTGCTGGGAGTCGCATTCACAATGTCTTCCATGTCTCTCTCATCAATCATTTTCATGGACATCAGCCCGCTGGAGTCACCGCTCTACCTCTGTCTGCTATCGACAATCACCTTGACTTAGAGTTGTTGGTAGTAGTCAGCAGTAGAATTCAAACGCTTCCCAATGGTCAAAAGACAAAATAGATACTAGTACAATAGGAAGGGTTGCAACTAGAATCCTCCACCTGGGAGGATTTGGATTTGATCCAATTCACTAAAGACTATCTTGATTTGGACCTTGAGGACAAGCTCCGTTTCAAGGAAGGGAGTGATGATACGATTCCAAATGAGCAAGAGGAGTCCAATTAATGCAAGTGCGGATCCAATAGTAGGATACGGCAAGGAGGAGGAAACCACTGAAGATGGCCTGGTTCCTTTAAGACATAGTATGAGAGTACAGCATGTGCCAGCCAAGCTTAAGGAATAAATGCAGAAGCACGTGAATGAGTGAGGGGTAGTTATAGTGAGAGAATAGAATAACGATTTGTACAGCTGAGTATAGCTGATGGGGTGAAAATGAGAATATATTAGAACTTGTAAGGGATGGGAAAGGCACGAAATAAAAAGAAAATGATAGAAATTAGTCTTCTCTTCCTTCTCTTGTTATTTCTCTAAATAGCAAGTGTATCACCTTACCTTACAAATTACTATAGTATTGTAGAATCTGTCAAGAATGATTTTACCTTTTTAGACTTAAAGATGTATATGTTTTTGGTCTTAGGCAAAGATAAAGTTGTAGCTGCCGAATTTGTGTCTTGTAATATTGCATTTCAACGAGATATTTTATGAGTTAATTATTTACGTAAAAAGTCAGTTTACAAGAAATTAAATTTAATTATCTAATCCAAAATCTCATATTTAAAATTGTACAGTCATAGTACAAATTTTCAAAGAATAATTTCTTGTACATTATGTAATAAAAGGAGAGGAGATAATGAGCTCTCAAGGTACATAATTTCTCTTGACTTATTGTTAAGCTCGACTAATTGTAACATCTAAAATATTTTCTCACAAAATAATCTAAATCTACATAAATCCTAAAACTTAATGTCATGAATCTTATGATGCATATACTATATACACATTTTTCCTTTGCTGTGGGCTGAACAGTCGCTCTCAATAAAATGCTATATAAGATTTTAGGACATCAAATGTACTTCGCTGTTTAGAAATTTTCCTTGTGGAACTGGAAGCGGGTTGTCGAATTCAAGCTAAACTCCTGACAAAGTTGCTTCAATGTTTTGGCAAGAACAACACTTCCACAGAAGAAGACACCTGCAAAACAGAAGGGGGAAAAGAAAACTGCCAATCAATGAGCGCAAGCTTCTAATGGTTCATGACGGCGGAATAACTCCGGATTTTAGAAGGGACATGTCAAGCCAATTTCGAACCACTTCTCTGTACTTTATGATAAATGAGCATTTGAATTTAAGGCCTCTAGGTTATTATATGATCTTGGGATATTTCAATTCGACTTACCTATCCTAGTAGACGGATATGTGTTTGCCATTTCAGATAACACCTTTCTCCAATTTGGTCTAGCAAAGTGCGTTCTTATCTGTCACATGTAATCAAACTACGTTAGGATAACAATTTAAAACGAAATCTATAGTCTCCTGATCAGTAAATCCAACTTTGTTTATACCCGGCTTTGGGAGACAATGTCAACCCCATTCTTGGCATGCTGTAGTCTCTGCACCATAGCAATAAGTGCAGACCTTGCATCTCCTTCTTCGTATACACTAGTCAAGTAGTTGTGCATTTCAATCATGTTCTGTGTCATTGAAAGACAAAACTGTTACTCTAATCAGTGGCGGAAAGGAAAAGAAAGACGCAAAATTGTGGTACATGGAGATTGAAAAACATACAGTGCGGTCATATTCTGCTATGTCATTCATGACACCTTTAAACCATTCAAAAGAACCTTGTTCCCTTGTGACCCAGTAAAAATAGGCTCTTTCAGGATATTTTCTTGCAGATGACGCTTGGTCCTGTGTATGCAATTATTGTCAGGAAAATAATGTTTCTGGATAATTTGAAGATATTCCGTTAAGGAAATTAAATTTGGTTAAGTACTACTAAACTCACCGGTTTTGGGGCGTGTAGCTTGATGTGATAGAGAAGATCCTTTATGATGCTAATAAATGGGGTCGCGCCGATTCCTAGACCTACTAGCAAGAGAATGTCATACTTCTTGTAATTCTGAGCAGGAGCTCCAAATGGTCCCTTGATAAGGATCCTTGGAAATCTATCGTAATAAAAAATGAGATGTTATATACAGATCTCACGTGTTCTGAAGAATTTGAGCCGTTATACAACCACCCTACTCACGTTGCTTGTATTTCTTCATAGTTGGAATCCGATAGTGCTTTAGTCTGCATTCTCATCAGGCTTCCTGGTTTTTGTTTTGCAGCTGGAGGTTCGCATACCTGGAAAATATAACCAAAAGAAAAAAAAAAAGTTTTATCGGTTCAGGACATGAACAACATCAGAATTAAGTGGATGAGCTATGAGGGCAGCAGCTGACACATATTCAGGGAACATAAATATCTCACTGTGTCAACTACTGTCTTAGAGATTGGAATGAAATTGCTTTAACAGCGTGACAAATTCCCTGTCATCACATACAAATGAAATAATATGAAAGCTTTTGTCTTGACATTGTAAGATAATGTTCATATGCAACCTTTTCGAATTTCTTTCTGAGTGCAGTCGTCCAATCTCCTAATGTTCGTATGTGGACGCTCAAGTAATCGTCCCCAGGCGCAGAAGTAATTGAAAAGGGATGCCTGTACCAAATGAGAACTGTAGTGGTTAAACATGGAAATATGACGATTTCGTAGTTAATAAGAGATTATATCTTATCAATCACCATTCGAATTGTGATAAATCAGGGCACTTGACAAAAATGTACATTCCACTTTGGTACTTGAAGCCAGGAGGTTTACTCATGTATAATGCAAGAACGTTCCCCGAGTATACCACTGCCTGCAATGTCCAAAAGAGCAATAGAAACTGGAAGATTATTTACCCGCGAATGAAACTTGATGATATACATTTAAGGAAAAAGTTTCATACCTTAATGACACTTACTCCATGATTAATCTGGTTTTGAAACCTTGAGAAGAGTCTCTCGCAGAGATACAGCAATACTGGCACGATTATATACATCCATGTCTGCATAATAGCAGGAGAAATTTAGCAACAGACTCACCCGTTGGGAATCTTAAATTATTGGAGGAGGTGGATCAGGTTGGACTCACTGTCTTTTCGTACCAAGGCTTGTCAAAAATGAGGACGTAGCCATGCAAAAAGAGAAGGATGTAGGAGAAGATCAACAAGTGATGCGCATACCAAAAAGAATTGAAACCTGCCAAATGGTGAAATGGCCCTGGCAATTTGACAACATTCTTCCTGAAATAGTGTGTTGCCAGGGTAAAAGAGTAGGTCATAATGAGAATCAAGAGGATCCCAGTTATGCCTACTGTAGTTGATAGGAGAGACCAATATGTTGGCTGTTGGTATTTGAACAGCGGTCCAACAACGGCCATGAATTTCTCTCTTGGACATGAAGTCAACAATGGGAAATTACAAGCCAAATGAGCTATTGTGTGGACTGCTGTGGCTATCGCTATCAGTAATGCAATCATCTTGTGGAAGTTTATATTGTCATCAAAAGGGATGAAATTATTAAGCAAAGATGATCTGAGCATAGTAAGGGTTTTCCGACAGACAGGAATAAGAATGAGAGCCATATCAAACTTGAGATTTTCTGCTGTAGCCTTGGCTGCAGACAGACAATTTCCTGAGATTTTGTAGATAGGCGAGCCCTTGTGCTGATTGAATTTCCAAAGGAAAAGAATCACATTTATGGCTAACAAGAGAATGACAACCCACACTCTCCTCCAATTCTCGTGAATCAGTTCTATAGTTAGTGAAAAGAATTTGCTAACGGGTGTCCTGTATCTACTTGGGATCATGGCTTTTGTGAGCAGATTTTCATCTTTGTGCTCTAGTTTAGGGCATCCGTCAGGGCTCACCATTCCCCTTAGTAGAGTTTCTAGCTGCCACATCTGATCAATCCAATAAGAAGTTGAAAGAATTAGAGTTACTAGTTAATTGATCACATAGTCTGAATTTTACGACGAATATCTTTTGTTCTTTTCGTTTCTATGAACCTCTATGTATCCATGATGATCGGGGTCGAGTTCTTCCATGATTAGAGCTGCATATGTTTTCGCGTTCTCTTTAAGATTTGCGAGCTTGTTTGCTGAGGCACTCAACACAATAACCTTTTTCCATTAAAAAATAAGCATGTGATGAGAAACACCATTACCTCGTATATCTATACAGAAAGGGGAACGCTCACTCACCTCCTTCACTTCATCCTCGGATAGCCTACCATCTCCATTCTTGTCAAACCTGCAAAAGTTTTCATTGTCAAAACTTTCTTTTGGTAAGTTGAACTTCAGGTATATAGTTGTTTGATAGTGAATTTTTACAAAAGATCCTCACATGTCAAAAAATATTTGGATCCGAGTGTCAAAATCTTGTCTAGTCATATCTTCCCAAAACAATTTCAATTCGTCCCGAGTTATCCCATTTATGGTGCACACCATTCTACGCCTTGCAATGGCATCAAATATTTCTCCAGCAAAGTCTTTTGATTGATCTCCCATTCCTATAAGGGAAATATAAGTTTTGCCATTTTCAGATTCATTTGGTTTTCTGATGTGTGCCTGCCAAAGTACGAGAAACATGTTAAAAAAAGAGAGATATTCACCGACGCATACTCCAAATTTTTCCCGAGGGAGCTTCCCATCAACTGCAAATTGATCGAATCGCCTTTCGATGGATCTCCATGCGTCCTGTTCCTTCCCTGTCACCGTCCTATCAAGAAACCGGAGGTTGTTAAGCCCTCTAGCTGCTGCTGACGCTGTCCTCTCCACTTTTGGCGGTCGGGAATGTGCCGGCGCTGGACCCATAACACCACTTTTCCTCAATGCATTGCTCGTAGTTTTCTTGATCGACGCCCCAAAATTGCTTGTAGTTCTTCTTAGGGACATACCAAGATTACCGGAATGCCTGATATTGGTTGGCGAATCATTGGCAGGTCTAGATGGTGTACATGAATTATTCTTGTGTCCATCATCGTTTATAGGTACGTTAACCATTTGATCAATCTCAACGCTGTCCAGCATCCATCTTGAAGACTCTCCCTTGTTGCTCATTGACACTGACATCGATCAGACCTGGACAAGATATGAATAAATGCACTTCTGGGGATAACTTACAGAAAATGGAGGAGTTTGTATGCATGCATGGAGACGATTTGTTATTATGGCGCAATTGGGTGGGACAGAGAGGTACAAGAGTACATATGAAACGGTCAAGCTGGTTTTGGGGAAGAGGCAAACAATAAATGGAAGGTGCAGGAGTAACTTAGATAGGTAGTTATGATCCGGAAGGAAGTTATTTTAGTTATATGTCCAAAATAAGAATAACTTGAAGAACATGATATGTGTACATAAGAACGTAGAATGATACTTAATTGACCAAACAAAAATTATGACCTGACCAAAAACGCTGGTACGTTTGTTTGTTTACTTGACGAGTAACTCGTCATTAGTAGAGTGTCATGTTGGCAGCTATCTAATAACTTTCATTCTTTTGTTTTAATGAAGAAAAATGTGGTGGTTAAATGTACGTACGTCTTAAGCAATATTAGCGGGTGATGCTAATTTAGAGGTGTGATATTATAAAGTGGAGATTGTATACAAACTCTAAAACACATATATTAAGAAATTTGGTGGGAAAAATCTCAAAAGGTCCTTGCTTTTTTTTTTAAAACAAAATTAATCTAATGAATTCAAAATCTAAAAGTTAGTAATTTTATGGAATTTGTACATATTCTTCTAATCTGGTCTTTTAAGAAGTTTGTGTTATGTTGATTGTTTCGTTTCTATTAAAAAGAAATCTTCCTACCATATCCATAAATTGCAGGTATAGGGCTTTTTTAGAAGGTAATCTTGGGATTTATGTTTTTATTTTGCTTTTCACTTCGAGGGGTTCTCATCCTACTTGCTTTGTGCTTTCTAACGAAGAACATTGCCTAATTTCACATAACCACTTGTTCTAAAACATGCTTAGACATATATACTATGGAGATTCTAGAACAAGTGGTTATCTTGTAATTTGGTACCCAATAGATATTGTAACTTTCCATATTGTGATAATTAATCTTCTTTTTGTTGGACGCAACGGGTGTATTTTTTTAAAAAATAAAAATAAAATGAGCAAAATGGACATAAAATATTTAATGTAATTTACCCTTAATTTTGAGTTACGTCCACAAACAAAACTCAGAATAATTCTTCTACTATTACAAATAGTAGATATACAGAGAAAAAATCAAAATAGTAGTTCACAAGGTGTTTCCCGACCTAAAAATACTAACCTCACTATTTTGTCACTCACGAACTTTTTAAGAAAGCAAGGAGTGCCTTATATAGGCACTCTATTGCAGCTGTCTTCTTTTCATTCTTTCAACTAATGCAGCGCTGAAATCGATACCACATTTTTTGAAAAAAATTGGTGTCCTTCCATGTGAGGGACCCATATCTAACAAATCTCTCCCTCCTGATTATATGAAGAGCTCTATCATGTCTGCTATTGATCAACAATACTCAAACTTACCTTTTGGTAGAATCTTGGTTAACATGTCTGATCCATTTTCATCAGTATGGATATTTTCTAACTGTAATTGTTTCGTCTCTATCACATCTCTGATCCAGTGATATCTCACATTAATGTGTTTTAATCATGAGTGAAAAGAGGCATTCTTAACAAACGTGAATAGTGCTCTAACTGTCACAAAACAACTGATACTGTTCTTGCTTGATACCAAGTTCATTAAAGAACTTCTTCATCTATAGCAACTCTTTACAGGCTTCTGTTGCTGCAATAAATTCCGCTTCAGTTGTAGAAAGTATAACACACTTTTGTAACTTTGACTGCCATGTCATAGCTCCCCCTGTAAAAGTAATCAAGTAACTTGATGTAGACTTTCTCGAGTCAACATCTCCAGCTATATCTGCATTTGTGTAACTAGCTAACACAGGTTCTCCTCTTCTAAAACATAAACATATTTTGGATGACCCTCGAAGATACCCGAGAATCCACTTGACTGTAGCCCAATGTTCCTTTCCAAGATTTGAATGGACATGACTCACAACTCCAACTGCGTGAGCAATATTTGGCCATGTACAAACCATAGCATACATCAAACTTCTAACTGCTGAAGTATATGGAATTCTAGATAGTTCTTCCTTCTCTTTATCTGTAGAAGGGCACTCTCTAGAACTCAATTTAAAGTGATTAGCAAGAGGACAACTAATCGCTTTAGTTTTGTCCTGTTTGAATGTGAAGTGCTTTATCAATTTATTTCTCTTGTGACAACCATAGTTTCTTAGTGCTTCTATCTCTGATAATTTGCATACCAAGAATTTGCTTTGCTGATCCCAAGTCTTTCATAGAAAAAGACTTATCCAACTGTTTCTTCAAATTGTTGATTCTAGAAACATTCTTACCAACAATCAATATATCATCCACATAGAGCAATAAAATAATGAAATCATCATTAGAGAATTTTTTTCACAAATACATGGTAATCTAAAGTAGTCTTCTTGTAGTCTTGCTCCCCCATAACAGACTCGAACTTCTTATGCCACTATCTTGGTGCCTATTTTAGACCATATAGACTCTTTTTTAGTCTACAAACATAGTCTTCTTTCCCTTTTTTTACGAAATCCTCTGGTTGCTCTATGTGTATCTCTTCTTCCAAATCCCCATATAGGAAGGCAATTTCGACATCCATTTGTTTAACCTCCATATTAAAACTTGCGGCTAGCCCTAGCATTGTACGTATGGATGTCATTTTCACCACCGGTGAAAATATATCGTGAAATTCAATACACTTCTTTTGGCTAAATCCTTTGACTACTAATCTTGCTTTGAATAGAGGATGGTTGTTGTTTTCTTCATGCTTGATTCTGACTGCCCATTTATTCTTCAATGCTTTTTTGCCTTTGGGCAACTTCACCAGCTTGAATGTTTTATTCTTCTGCAAGGATTTCATCTCATCTTGCATGACTTCTTTTCATTTCTTCTTATGTTCATTATTCATGGCTTCATCAAAGCTTTTTGGTTCTCCCCCGTCAGTCAGCATTACATACTGATCAACTGGATATCTAGTAG
>JANSVA010000217.1:9942872-9970848 GCA_025504915.1 Erythroxylum reticulatum
GATGCCGCGGTATCACCCGCAAACACACGCCGCAGTATCACCTGCAAACACCTACGGGTGGGGTGTGGGGTCCAACAGTTATGCTGTCTAAGTGGGAGAGTGATAGAATTTTGTCATTATTTTTGTAGACTAGCATAATAAACATAATTTTGTACAATCCTCGATTAATTTGATAATTTGATGTCAAGATAATTGGGCTTAGTAATTATCTCTCAAAAGTGTCATTGGGCCTGTGTTTATGGGCTTACTATGATGGGTAGGCTTGACCCATATTTTGCAGTGCACAAGAGGCCCTACTGCTAATCGACCTTAAATATAATCGTCCCATTAAGAACTTTATGTGCTTTTTGCTGATTAGGGTTTGGAATAACAGTAGTCAATCCTCTGTGTTTCTGTCACTTCGCTTTGCAGAAAACAACAATGGATTCAATTATTTCCCAATTTTCAGGTATTTATCCATCCAATTAATGAATCTAGTATGTTACAATCCTAGGGTTAATCAATTGTACTGATTAATTATGAAATTAATATGAAAATTTTGTGTTAAATTTTTCTTCACTATCTTCATACACTGCGTCTACACCAAGCATCAAAGGCGTTGTTGAAAGCAAACCATCATTTTCTCCTAGAATGGCTGCTTGCAGTCATTGAGCTCGTTGCAGTCTTATTAGTACCTTGTCATAGTCGTGCTTCTTCTTCATCATCATATCCTCGTCCCTACGAATATTACTAACGCTGTAAGTTTCAGACATCTTTAATCAATTACTTTGTAAAAGAAAGATCCAACTCTCAAGGAAGCTATCTAGGTAAAAGAAAATATAAAAGCTGAGGGAATTATAAATGCGGTGTTGCTTCTTGTTTGTGACACGCGCGAAGCACGTGGACTGTATATATATTTAACAAGGTCAGGACTCGCATAGGGTATACCAGCGTGTGCTTTCCTAGGAAGTACAGAAATGCACCCACCACAAGCTAGAAGATGCTTAGTTAGTACCGTAAAAAAGTTACAGTACTAGTTTGAACTTATTGATACCTCCTCATTGTCTCCAGAGTGAATAATTATCTATAGACATATTGTTTTGGACTTACTTCATTGTTTTAAGATTAAATACTTATCTATGGACTTATTGTTTTGGATTGACAAGAAGATAATATATTTCATCTGCCACCATGTTGTCATCTACCAATATACAAAGTGCCAGAGGATTGAAATTGCCTTTACCTCTTACACCCTAACTCTTTGTTGTCAATCGAAAGGGAAATTAAGACATATATATATATGTATGAATGTATGTATATTCTTCAACTTGTCTGAATTAGATAGAGTAGTGGCTCGTATTTTTGACATATGCACACATGTATTGATTCAAAAGCTTGGTTTTGTTCATGTGCGACCACAAATGTAAGGATACAAAGAGTTAAAAACGTATGTGATTGACTATCTTTCGATGGTTACTTCACAGGGAATGTGCTTTCCACAAATAGTTGACAAAACATAACGATTGTAACCGCTTGGTTTGGCCATTAATTGATAGAATTTTATCATTAATTTTATGGACGAGTATAATAAACATAATTTTGTGTGAACCCTAATTAATTATATGTCAAGATAACTGGGCTTAATAATTATCTCTCAAACGTGTCATTGGGCATGTGAACTTCATGGGCTTGCTATGATGGGTAGGCTTGACCCATGTTTTGTAGTGCACAGGAGGCCTTACTGCTAGCCACCCTTAAATATAGTCACCCCATTGAGAACTGTACTGGCTTTTGCTAATTAGGGTTTGGAATAGCAGTAGTCAATCCTTTGCGTCTCTGTCACTTCACTTCACAGAAAACAACGATGGATTCATTTGTTCCTCAATCTCCAAGTATTTGTCTATCTAATTTTTGAATCTAGCATGTTGTGATCCTAGGGTTAATTAATTATATTGATTAATTATGAAATTATTCTGTGATTTCGTGTTAATTATTCTTCAATTGGTATCAGAGCCAATTAACCCTAATTGTGACTGCTAATTTTGAGTAATTTTTGAGATATCAAATTTTGATGGAACTTCAATTTTGATTTTGTTAATTGTTTCTGTGAAATCATTTTTTGTTGTTATTGATTTGTTTCGGTTTGGTCTTTACAATTTGTTGTCTTCTTTTGAAAACTCAAGAACTCAAAAAATGCAAACCGAAAATCATTCCTTTTCGTTTTTTTATCGAATTTTTTCAGTAGCCTTTTTCGTGAAATTGATTGAGGGGTTTGATAGATCATTAAATTATGAATCTAATGATAGTAATTTCGTTGAAAACGGATCAAAATTGAAAGAGTTATGAAAGTTTTTTCGAGTCGGGTTGCGAACTGGGTTAAACAGCCTGGATTTTTGGTTTTTCGGGTGAGGAAGACGCAGTCTTACCTGAGTAGACTTTCCCCACGCACGGCAGTGATGCGTGTAGGTGTCTTCATTGGCCGTTTTCCCCAAATTTTGTGTGTTTGCTCCATTTGCCCAGTTCTAATTTATGATATTTTTTTGGAATTTTTTTGAATAATAGAAATTTTATTTTTATTTTTCCCAAATTTTAAAAGTCATAAATATATATTGTACTCTCTAAATTTTCTCCTGAAAATTTTTGTACTTGTTTTAGTATTATTTGGGCTTGTGGGGTCTTGTGTACTCTCAGTGTTATGTAGTTATGCACCAAAATTAAATTTGGATGTAGTTTATGCATATAATGTTATATTATATGATTACTATAGTTAATTTTGTAATTGTGGTGCTAACTAGAACCTATGAGGGAATCTTAGGAATGTTATTGGACTATTGTCATTCATTTTGTATAATTGTGAGCTCGCCTATCGTGAGGCCAATTATTACAAAATGCTATTGTGATGTTGTTATTGGACATACATTAGATAATGTGTTAATAATGCACTTACCCCATTGGTTTGTCTTTATCATTGTGGTTTCTAATGTTTTGTTTAATTCATTGAATTATGTCTTCAAGTTTTCAATATCCTATCGATATTAACTTTAGGGCATAATTTAATGTTGTGGGTGATCTGTGTCTTAATTTGGGTAGGCAGGATTGCAATTGCATGAGAACCTAGCTGTGTTTCCAGCTTTGAATTCCTTGATTAAGCTGAATGGGACCAATTATGAGGACTGGCTTGAATCCTTGAACCTTTTTTTTGGCAGTTTCTAATGTTGACGTTGCTCTCATTAAGATGAGCCTGCACAACCCACTGTTGAAACTTCCGCTACAGATAAAGCTAAATATGATAAGTTGGTTCGTTCTAACAAGGTTTGTTTGATGACCATCAAGTACACAATGGAGAAAACTATTAAAGAGAGCATCACAAAAACCGATAATGCCAAAAATTATCTCAAGGATATTGGTGAAAAATTCTAGAAGTTTGATAAGACTGAAAAGTCTAACTACTTGTCTTTACTGTCTAAATCCAAGTATGATGGTGCGGGTGGTGTTTGTGAGCATATTATGAAGCTTATGAACTGTTATAATAAGTTGAAGGCCATGAAAGTTGTGCTGGGAGAGGATTATCTGATCTGGCAGGTGTTTGAATCTCTTGCATCTGAGTTTGATGTTCTTAGGACTACTTATCATGCTCAAAAAGATGAATGGAGCATTGATGAGTTGATTTCCATTCTTATTCAAGAGAAGCATACTATGAAGAAGGGAAAGTCTCACAGTATTCATCACACTTCTCTCAAGAGTGGTGACAAGAAGAAATTTTATAGAAACAAACAGAGTAAGCCTCAATTTAAGAAGAAGGGGAATGATAAACTTGCATTACCTTCTAGGCCTGGTGAGAGTTATGGAGCTAAGCCCAAGCCTGTTTTTAATGGAAGCTGTAACTTTTGTCATGAACATGGGCATAGGCAACGTGAATGTGTGAAGTTTAAGAACTGGTTGGCAAAGAAGAAAAGTATTCCTTAAATTTTTGTTTGTTTTGAATCAAATTTGGTTGATGTTCCTCCTAATTCATGGTGGTTAGATATTGCTGCAACTATTCATGTAACAAACTCATTACAGGAGTTCAAAAGCAGGCGGAAACCAAATAAAGGGGAGTTGATGGTGCAACTGGAAGATGGATTTAATGTTAATGTTGAGCATATAGGAGTAGTCTCCTTGAAGTTAAGTAATGGATATGATTTTCTTTTGGAAGATACTATTTATGTACCTTCCATGATAAGGAATTTGATTTCAGTTTCTATTTTACACAGTTGTGGATACATTTTCCGTATAATCAATAATGGTGTTGTTTTGTACTATGATTCTGCTGTTGTTGGCTCTGCAATTATTCGTGATGGATTGTTTATACTGATTTCTATTTCTTCTAGTTTTAACCGACAACGTGATGATGTTAGTGCTATTGTTGGAAAGAAACGTGGGAGAGTTGTTGAAAAATCTTCTATATTGTGGCATAAACTATTACGACATATCTCTAAGGAGAGAATGGAGAGGTTGATTAAGGAAACTATTTTGCATGATCTGGACTTCTCTGATTTTGACACTTATGTTGATTGCATAAAAGGGAAGTTCATAACTAAAGTAAGAAAGGTGAAAATAAATAGGAAGGAGGAACCATTACAGATAATTCACACAGACATTTGTGGACCCATTACTCCTATTTTCATGGGAGGCTATAGGTACTTCACCTTTATTGATGATTTTTCTTGGTATGGTTGGATTGAATTATTGTGTGAGAAATCTGAATCATTGGATGCTTTTAAGTCATTGAAAAATGTTGTTGAATTGTAACTTGGGAAGTAGATCAAATGTGTAAGATCTGATAGAGGTGGTGAGTATTATGGTCGGTATGATGAAACTGGAAGAAACCCTGGCCGTTTTATTAGATACTTGCAGGATTGTGGAATTGAGGTGCAATATATGATGCCTGGTACTCCTCAACAAAATGGGATTACAGAGAGACGAAATCTTACTCTCATGGAGATAGTTAGGTGCATGCTTAGTCACTCCACTTACCAGAGTTCTTGTGGGGAGATGCTATGAGGACTACTATTTACGTTCTCAATTATGTACCTAGTAAGTCTATACTAAAGACTCCTTTTAAGCTTATCTCAGGAAAGAAGCCCAATTTGAGGTATTTTCATATTTTGGGCTGTAAGGCTAAGGTGAGGACTTATAATCCTCAGCTAAAGAAGCTTGATCCTAGAACTAGTTCAGGTTACTTTATTGGTTATTGTACTGGCTCAAGAGGTTTAAGATTTTATTGTCCCAATCACACTATTAGAGTCATTGAATCAGATCGGGATGTCTATTTTAAAGGGGAAATGGAACGTAATGAAAGACATGAGTCTCATATTATTGATTTTAGAGAGGATCGTGTTATTGTTGCCACACCTATTGTTTTTCATCCTGAGGTAATTCAGTCTCCTTTGATTCATGATGATGTTGTTGATCCAGGAAATGATGTTGAAATTCCTCAACAGGTTGGCATTGATAGTCAAGTCCTAAATGTGGTTGTAGTTCCACCTAGGAGATCTGAAAGGATTCCTAAATCCACTGAGTCTTCTAAATTATGAGCCTATTACAGTTACTTGGAGGAGTATGAATTCAATTTAATTAAAGACTCATATCCAATTTCTTTTTAGGATGCCATTTCTAGTCTTCGTAGTTCACAATGGTTGGCAGCCATGGAAGATGAGTTGGATTTTATGAGTATGAATGGTGCTTAGGATTTGGTGGAATTACCTAATGGTTGTAAAACTGTTAGGTGTAAATGGGTCTTTAAGACTAAACGTGATGCTAGAGGTGAGGTAGAAAGGTACAAAGCCAGACTTGTTACAAAGGGGTATAACCAGAGGGAAGGTATAAAGTATAAAGAGACTTTTTTCCCAATCTCTACTAAAGATTCATTACGCATTGTGATGGCTTTGGTTGCTCATTTTGATTTGGAGCTCCATCAAATGGTTGTGAAAACTGCTTTCCTAAATGGCGATTTGTATGAAGATGTGTTCATGAATCAACTTGCTATTTTTGTTGAGAAAGGTAAGGAACATATGATATGTAAATTAAGAAAATCCATTTATGGGCTAAAATAAGCCTCCAGACAATGGTACTTAAAGTTTGACCAAATTGTTTACTCCTTGACTTCAAGGAAAATGTTGTTGATCAATGCATTTACTTGAAGAATAGTGGGAGAAAATTCATTATTCTTGTTTTACATGTTGATGACATTCTTTTAGCTAGTAATGATATAGGTTTTCTTTCTGAGACTAAACAAATATTGACAGCTCATTTTGATGTGAAAGATCTCGACGATGCTTCTTTTGTTCTGGGCATTGAAATTCATTGTGATAGCTCTCGTGCTGTTCTTGGTTTGTCTAAAAAAAGGTATATTGAAAGGATCTTGAATAGATTCAACATGAAGACTTATAATTCTTGTAGTGCACCCATCCAAAAGGGTGACAAAATCTCAAATAGCCGGTGTCCTAAAAATGATAAAGATAAGTCAGAGATGGAAAAGGTCCTATATGCTTCTGTTGTTGGCAGTCTTATGTATGCTCAAGTTTGTACACGTCCTGATAGTGTTTTTGTCGTTGTTGTTTAGGAGATACTTGAGCAACCCTGGTGTGGGTCATTGGTAAGCTGTGAAACGAGTTCTGAGGTACCTACAAGATACCAAAAG
This sequence comes from Erythroxylum reticulatum, assembly GCA_025504915.1. NCBI lineage: Eukaryota > Viridiplantae > Streptophyta > Magnoliopsida > Malpighiales > Erythroxylaceae > Erythroxylum > Erythroxylum reticulatum. The sequence goes on from JANSVA010000217.1 coordinate 9,949,534, forward strand.
ATTACATGCTCACTTACAGGATGTCTGATCACCTTGTGATGATAGGTTATTCTGATTCTGATTATGGTGGCTGGCTTGATGATCACAAATCCACATCAGGATATATCTTTATGCTTTCTGGAGGAGTTGTATCTTAGAAAAGTGTTAAATAAACACTTACAGCAACTTCAACTATGGAGGCAAAGTATGTGGCTTGTTACGAAGCTACTCGACAGGCAATATGCTTCAGGAATTTCATTTCTGAACTTCATCTTATGGAGAGTGTTTCGAAACCTCTAACCATATATTGTGATAACTCTCCTTTGGTGGGCTGCTCTCAAATATGCAACAACTCCAAGCATTCGAAGCATTTTGATTTAAAGTATATATTTGTTAGAGAGAAGGTTAAGGAGTTTTAGACCCGTATAGAGCATATACCTACCGATCTTATGGTGGTAGATCCTCTAACCAAAGGCTTGACTGTTAAGGCTTTTATGAGTCGTGTAAACCATATGAGTCTATTTAGATCTTTTGATGCCTTGTATTAGTGGGAGTCTACCTTTTTATGTTAATTTTTGATAGCAATATTGTATTTGACTATTTTATTATTCAGTCTAGAGACTTTTGCTTATGATTGTTACTATTATTGTTATTGCCATATACTTTATTGATATACTGTGTAGATACGTTTAAATGTTTATATATATATGGCATTTTATTGGAGACATTTTGTACCCAGTCTCATTTTTTTGTTTTGAGATATTTTGTTAAATCTCAGTTGGCATCTTGGGTGGATACTTGGGCCATTTTGTTTGGAATTACACAACCGGATCTCCATTTTGTGTGCATTTCCTTATGACACTTTCTGTTTAGGTCATTGAGGTATGGGTATCTTGCATATATGCTATCAGTACTCCTATCAGGTCTAATTTTTATATTTTTAAGGTACTTATAACCTTATTTTGGACTTATAATTGAGAGATTGTTGGCTCTACTTTGACATCCTATTGTGGCCACTTATTGTTATATTAATTTGAGGATTTGTTTATATTGTTCATTGATGTTGGTTATGCTGTCCAAGTGGGAGAATGATAGAATTTTATCATTAACTTTGTGGACTAGCATAATGGACATAATTTTGTACAAACCCCAATTAATTATATATCAAGATAACTGGGCTTGGTAATTATCTCTCAAACGTGTCGTTGGGCCTGTGTTCATGGGCTTGCTATGATGGGTAGGCTTGACCCATGTTTTGCAGTGCATAAGAGGCCCTACTGCTAGCTAACCTTAAATACAGTTGCCCATTGAGACCTGTACGGGTTTTTGCTAATCAGGGTTTAGAATAGAAGTAGTCAATCCTCTGCGTTTTTGTCACTTCACTTCACAGAAAACAACAATGGATTTATTTGTTCCTCAATTTCCATGTATTTGTCTATCTAATTATTGAATCTAGCATGTTACGATCCTAGGGTTAATTTATTATATTGATTAATTATGAAATTAATCTGTAATTTCGTGTTAATTATTATTCATTAATTGCTTCCTTGATCGTGTCACTTGGATGCCATAGACAACCTTGACAGCAACTATAAACTCAACCACATCAGGTAATAATTATTTAGAAGGCTAAAAGTAGCATACATATTGTATATGGTATCTGTAAAATCAAATTTTATAAGCTAATAGAATAAGAAAGATATGATTTAAGAAGGTGCACCAATAATTTTTATGACAATTGATTGTTGTCCTTTATAATGACAAAATACCTATTACTCATCGAGACTCTGTGTTTTGGGGCGACTGTTGTAGGAATGGGATATACCACTGAGAAAATTAGTTCGGCCATTTCAACAATTCTTACCACGTATGACATAATTAGATATGACTCATTAAAACTTATGAATAACTTGATTATAAGCGCATCAAATTTTAAAAACATATTAATTTTATAAACTTTTAAAAGTTTATTTTATATTGAGAGTATTAAAACAAAAGTTTAATTACAAAAATCTCAAACTTTACTAAATTTTACAATAGTAGCCGAATTAAAAACAAAGACTATTAAATACTCAAACTTTCAATTTTTTCAATTTTAGCCTCACATTAGTATTCGTTAATATTGTTGACGTGATTTACCACATAAGACAGATACCTTTAATGCTTATACATAAAATACTTAATTAAACTAGCTAAGTTTCATTAAGTTGCTTAACTAAACTATGAATTGAAAAATCTTAATGAAACTCTAGTTTAATTAAGTCTTAGTTAGTTTAATTAAGTTTGACGTATATAAGTATTAAGGGTATTTGTTTTATGTGACAAGTCACGTTAGCAACGTTAACAAAAATATTGACCTTGGGCTAAAATTGAAAAAAATTGAAAATTTGAGTATTTAATTACTACTTTTTAAAGTTCGAGTTATAATTGCAAATTGAGTAAAATTTGGGAATTTTGTAATTAACCCTAAAATAAAACATAAAACCTAATGCTATGTATAGAGTCAAACTTGATTTTATCAAAACATTTTTAGTCCATTATAACTTTTAAATTATTTATTAACTAAAATTTCGCCATAAAGTTTGAATCCAATAAAAGCTTAAACCTGAATATTATTCAAACATACCTTTCCTTTTTTACTTGTTGAAATATAAAAATGAAATAATGAGAAAAGAACAAAAACTTAATAACAAAGAAAAGATGTTTTGTGATTCAACATTAAAAGTTACTTCATAAATACAAAATAAAGTTTACTTTTTTCTTAGTAAAAGGGTCAGATGAGACTCAAACACTTTCAATTCACTCGGAAAGAACCATAAAAATTTTCAAACATTTAAAAATAACCATATCGTTTTGAAAATATTCAATAAGAACCTCATTTTAACAATTACGTCAACCACTCATTAAAAAAATACATATGACATACTATATTATTTTTTACGGAGGGCTTATTCCACATGTACATCTTACATGGTAGGAGAAACAAAAATTGAATTTCTCCGTTCCCAATTCTAGACGATAGTTTTTGGTTAAATGTCAAATGTTCTCGTCAACCTTTTTTTTTTTCCATCTATCTTCATAGCCAAATGACAATGTTTAGCTATAACCAAATGTTTTCATCTGGCAGTGACCACATGAAAAATAACGCTAAGCGACAATGTTGGCATTTACCAAATGCTATTGTCTGACGATGAAATGAGACAAAAGAAACAAATTGTGGACAACAACATTTACCATAAACCTAAACGCTACCGTTTAAAATTGCATATGTAGATAATTCAGAACATCCCTAATTGCTCATTTTTCTTTGTTTGTGGGTGTTAAAATCCTTAATTGCTTGTGTTTACCAGTTTGTGGTTGTATGACTTCTCTCTAAATCTTAGTGTGGGTGTTCATCGATGGTTGGCATGGTGCGCTTCTTCTTGTATCACAACGTGGTGCATCTTCTCCCTGTTTCACAGTGAGGTGCAGCTCCGTCTCTTAATTTCCGCAGTTTATTTTTGCTAAAAAATGTTATATTATTTCATTTTAATTTAAGATGTCTGTTTATATAGGCTAGGAGAGAAGTGCAACCAACCCTAAACCTAGTTTCTCTATTGTGGTGGATTAGAGGTAATAGGTGATCCTGAAAAGTTATATTTCTTTGTTAGTATTTTCAATATTATATATCTTCTGCGTAACGTAATGTTTGCCTAAAAGAAGCACCTCCATAAAAAGATTTATCGAATCATATATAAGTAATATAACTTGAATAGTTAGAACAAAGTAGGATCTTTGAGTTGAAGTGGCATTTTGAAGATGGATGACTTTATATCAAGGTCTAAGAAATGTTAATTATGCAGGAAGTGATTATAATATAGATAATTCATGCAATAATGTTTATAATAAAACAAACTTAATGACATAATATTGTATTTAAGTAGATATATACAATCCTGAAATAACTTTGATAGAGATCTTATACCAAGATTTAGAAGAAGAAGAAAGAACACGACATAAATTTCATACCTAAAGCACCTGAATTCCTTGTGTCCTATAGTTATAAATACTACATAAATAATCTATGAAATTCTACTATAGACTTTCATATTCATTTTCTTTTAAGATTATAAGCTTTCATATAAGTTGAAATGGATATGAAATACCTTAATTAATAGGATTTTCTGTTCATTTATTTTTTACTCAATTAATATTAGACAAAGTAGTTTAATACGTGCCTGTATGTGTTTATTTACCAACTATTATTTACTTATCATTTTGTAAGGCTATAACTACTTAATACGAAACCTTAAAGTTATATTATGGTGGGTACTTTAAGAAGGATCTCGAGTTGAGTTATGTGGGTGGGTTGTCAAGTTATTTTGATAAAATGGACCTAGATTTTGTCAGTTATGGATATATTTATGAGAAGGGGAAGGAACTTAGATAATTATAGGTTGACAAGGTTTATTATAGAGTTATTGGTTTCAGATTAAATAAGTCTTCAACACCCACGAATTTTAATGAAAGTTGTAATAGGTTAATTCATCTTTTAAAAATACATAGGACAATTAAGGTGTATATTAGACATAAACTAATTATCCAATTATAGCTCCAAAATTTTTACCTATAATAGGTAATGATGAGGATTTGGGATTTGATGATGAATTTGTATATGATGAAGTTAATGTAGATATCAATAAAGAAGAGAGTATGATGGGGATGCGGACCAAAAGGTGATAATGAAGCAGAAAGTAGCAAAAGGTGATAATGAAGCTGAAGGTGTACAAAATACATTTGATGTTCCAATTATAGATGTCAACTATTGGAGATTGATTCTAATGATTATGTAGCTTCCATTGATAGTCATGACTACCCTAGTGGAAGGAGTCTAGGGAGCTAATTGGAAGACTTAATATAAGTTTTAGAAGACGAAATGGTAGTATGTTACATTAGACAATGGGTACGAAGTTTGGAAATGTTAAAGAGTTTAAAGATGTTTTCCATTATTCAATAACGACAAGATTTAATGTTCAGTGGAAAAAAGTGGGTCTAAGCAAATTAGAGTTTGATTTACTGAAGGATGCAAGTGGGAATTCTATGAATCTTATGACAGTAATTCTGGATGTTTCAAAATAAAAACATACAGGTCTGAGTATAAATGTTTTTATAATAAATAAGCCTAAAATTTTGGTTAGAAACTTTTAAGACATAAATATAGAGAAGCCTTGCATTATCACTACGAAGATGATTAAAGAATGTAGAGAAAAGTTGAATATATTTGTGAATTCTACTATGTGTAGTGCTGTTAAGAGGGAATTAAGGAAGGACTGAGCATTAAATTATACTAATGAATATTCTAAGTTGTTAGGTTATATCCAGGAGTTGAAACATAGAAAACCCAAATTAACAGTGGAACTGCAATTGTGAAGGAATCAAGAAACCTCATTGTTGAGTTTAAGAAGTTATTTATTTGTTTGGAGATATGAAAGGAGGACGAAAACTCTTGAGGCCCATATTTAGGATGAATGATTGTTTCTTAAATACTAAAATTCAAGGGCAACTAAGTAGTGCAATTGGAAAGGATGAAGATGAAGGCATCTATCCTATAGCATATGCCATTATTGAAGTTGAAAAATACCGATTTATGGAATTGGTCCTTCTCATTCCTATTAGTTGATTTGAAGTTAGAACATAGATATGAGGTCACAATAATTTCATACATGCGAAAGACATATAATTTTTTCTTACTTGTTTTATTTGTAGGATTTATTATTATATTTTTATTTTACAATTATTTTATGACTTATTTATCTAGGGATTAATAAGAGTTATGGAGGATATGCTTCCAAATGCATTTCATAAAATGCATGCCAGATATATTTACTATAATTGGGATGGACAATGGAGCAGTGAAGACATAAGAAGATAATTTTGAGCATATGGTCAATGTATGTCGAAGATTTCAATGAAAAATTGGACAAAATAAGACTTGGGTGTATCGCTTAAATATCGACAAGAGAGTTGGGTTAAGTCATACTAATTATTTAAGTTATAATGATTGAATGTTAACAATAACTTGAGTGAGACTTTCAACAAGTAGATCCTAATAGTAAGAGATAAACTAGAGATCAATATGCAAGAAACCATAAGGACAATAGTAATGAGGAGACATGTTGAAAGGAGGGCATATGCATATGATAAAAATTAAATATTACACCAATAGTTATGAAGAAGCTAAAAAAAAGGAGGCAATGCAATGGAGAATTATGTAAAGTGATGGAGCATATAAGGTCAGCAAAGGGAATAGAAAGCTTATTGTAAGGCTAAGAAAGGGCAATTGTTATAGCTACAGAGCATGGAACCTAATTAGCCATGAAAACATGCTATCAGTGCTATTAATCACTCTAAGAAAATAGAGGTATTTATGGTTTTCTGCTACAAAAGAGTACCTTTTTAAGAGTGCATGATCAAGTGTTACAGCCTATTAGGGGAGTGATCTTTTGGTTATTAAACGATTGTGAGGAGATACATCCACCAACTAAGAGGGTGATCTAAGGAAGGCCAAAAAAGGCAAGAAGGAGAAATAAAAATGAACTAAAGAAAGTGCTAAATATAACTAAGGTGTCATAAAAGATTTAAGTGAAAAATAAAGGAAATGTGGCGTTTGTGGACACAATATTGGAACATGTAATGTAACAAAACCTAATGAACAACATCTCAATGTAAGTGATAAATAAGTTTTTATTTTTTTAATTTTAATTCAATTATAATGTTAACGTTAGGCATATTATTTTTTAAGTAGAAACAACTTCAATTGAAGGGCCTTTGTGTTAGATAATAGTCATAGGTTAATGTACAATGGTAACCTAATGATTTTTATATCTTACAAATTATAATACTATTTATTTGAAAGAATTTATGTTTAATAAACTTAAATTTAAAGTTATATGTTAGCTACTGATGAATTTCATCATAGTCAATGAATCATCAATATAAGTTGTACTAATTTTAAACTCGTATATATGTTCATTAGCATGTTGATCTATGTTCATTAATAGGTGGTTCACAAGTTACTGGTTCTATAAACATTACTCAAAGGAAATATAAATATGTCAATCCAAGATATTTTAAATTGTCATTTGAACCAAGAGTAGATTCAAAGGTAAGTATAGCATCACCTTATCACAATTAGAAGCTATTGCAAGTAAGAGGAGAGTTACAATTGGGACTAGCAACCAAAAAGTTGACAAACCATATAATTGATTTGGTGTTTCGATGTATTTCAATCTATAATAATTGATTTAGTGTATTTTATAACTAAACCACAAATTTGCTACTTAAACTGAATGAACATTATTAATTTACTTAGAGGTTATATGTATATATGATAAATACACAATAAGCATTTATATATAATAGATCTTATATGCCTAATTAAGTGTTTTAGCATATTAAATTCAACTATATTTGTTTTTTTTTTTGGTAGGAAAACATTGTTGAATTCAATTATACTTGAATCAGTCTAACATATAATTTTATATCTCCATTCAATAATAAAAAGCATAAGTACATTCATACTAGTCAAACTAAAATTTTAATTTTACAACCATATAAAAGATGAATAATGAAATAACAATTGAGATAAACCCTACAGTTATATTGATAACTTCAAATTTAACCATTTTTCTCTCCAGTCAACATCTCAATGTCTGTCTTCATAATTTCAAATTTTCTTTCTTTGGTTCATATATACTTCTCCTTCTTTTAGCCTCTTTCTTAAATGAACATATATCTTTTCTTAATTTTAAAATTACATAGACTTAAAAAATTGCTTATTGTACCATTGAAAAAATTCATAATTACCAAAAGGGTAATTAGGATATCCCAAAAATCTTCAAGCCTAGATTACTTTCGCTCTACAATGTCCTCAAAGAACTATCCAGTCCACAAAAGCAAACCGATTTTAACAAGATTACAATTAGAGTTGTAAGATATTGAGAATTCCATTTGCAAAGCTATAACAAAAGCTTTACATTCATTATGTTCAATCAATAAAATGATTATTTGAAAGAAAAAAGAAAATGACGCTTTCAAGAACATTAAAAAAAATCCATCATTTTATTAAATATAGGAACATGCACAAAGGTCCATCATTTTTTTTAACATAGGACAACTTGAGATGATGATAGGAACTGCCTAGGGAAACTTAAATATCACTTTTTAGCATTTTCTAGACTTTGGTGTAACATCATGAACCATGTTTTTAGTTATAATTTCATTCATCTCACATATTTGATAAATGTTCAATTATTCTTGATCAAAATATATGACTAAAACTAATACTAGTAAATAAATATTGACAAGCAACTAGACAATTGACTATGAAATTGGTAAGTGATGGATTGTACCATGAGGACATCTACCATTATAGTTCCTCATTGTTCACTTTGACATTAATTAAAAGGAAGGTTGAAGCTGGTCTATGCAGAAAAAATACTATCAAAATGCTCCTAATATTGCTTTATATCAAAAGTTGCTCTATCTATTTTAACTTCATGGCTTTGCCTTCTATTCTAGTTTGAAAAACAATTTCCCTACGTTAGAAACTCTTCTATCTAAATTTGAACCTCAATCGCATCAAAAGCTCTTTTATTTAAATTTGAACCTTAATTGCCTCATATTAGAACTTTCATACCTTTTCCTCGTATTAATCCCATTAGCTCATAAAGCTACAAATATGCCTAATTCATTCATTTAATAACTGTTAGAGCATAACACTCAATTCACACAAATCACAAATTAAGGGTCTATTTGTTTCCATTTTTATTTTTGGTTTTCTAGTTTTTTTCAAATTCAGAAAAAACTTGTTTGTTTGATTTTTTTTTCCTGTTTTTGGTTTTAGTTTTTCCAGTTTTCAAAAATTATGAAAATAAAAAAGTGGTGTTTGTTTTTTTATTTTTTCATAATCATATTTGCTATCAACGAAATATATTATTTAATTATTTAATATATTAATTATTAATAAGAAATATGAATAATGTATTTTAATATTATATATTTAATTAACTAAAATTGCTTAATATTTTTATTTAATTTTTGTAATTAAATTGATTTTTGTAATTAAATTACATAAAGTTAATTTTATGATTATTAATAAATGTAATTTAATTTAAAATATCTTCAAAATATATGAATTTCAAATAAAATTTGATTTAATAAATATTAGTTTATAAATAATAATATTAATTTTGAATTATTTATTTCAGTAAAATAAAATATTTTTATTTATAATTTTGAATAAATATTATATAAAATATTTAAATAAAATTATTTAATTAAAAATAATTTTCTTTAAGTTTTATCTAATATGCACCTATTATTAATGATAGAAATATAACTACATTAACGTTAACAAAAAAAAAGTTTTTATTTAAAAGAAAAATAAAAGCTGAAAATAAAAACAAAAGTTGACAATTACAATAGGAAAAAAAGGAACCAAATGACACCTAAAGAATTATCACAATTTGTTTGATGATTGATGAAGCTATGTATTTGCCTATTCTCTTTGTTTAATCATTAATAAATTAGAAAGTGTATTAAATAGTCGAATGATGTGGAGATATATTCGTTAGAGAAGAGATGATGATGGTGAAATAGAGAAGACAAAACCTAATAGAATAATCTATAAATGTTGAGATTATAGGTTAGGGATTGCAACCGAAAATTGAGAAAAAGACACAAAATGAGGGAGGATAAGGAAGGTGTTTGGTTTCAACCAGACAAAGACACAAATGACAATGTTTGGGCTTCTTAAAAACATTATTTTTTTATTACAAGAGAAAATGCTAATCACAGTTAATCTAACTCTCGCATAGCGCTGCGGTACACAACTCCTTACTTGTCCCTTTATATGAGGTCCTGGACTGATACAGGAGGCTCCTGAAGAATATGCATGCTTGGGCTAGTCTTGACGGTAAAGGCTGCCAGATGGTCCGTGCACTGGTTTTCCTCCCAGTGTATGTGCTGGATTTTCACCTCCCAATCTCGTCGGAGTAAGCCACGGATACCTGCCAATAAAAAGTTATTTATATCAATCTCGGTAATGGGAGATGAAAGCAAGTTAATGACTTCTAAGGTGTCCCCTTCTAAGATGACCTTACAATACCCAATTGACCAAGCTAGTGTGAGGCTCGAGTGGACGCCTCAGAGTTTGGCTGTTATAGACGAATTACTACCAATATGCTGAAAAAACCCTTCGCACCACTGTCTGTGATAGTCATGAATTAAGCCATCAGCGGTAGCGATACGCGATCTCGAATTAAAAGCTTCATCCGTGTTGAGTTTGACCCAGTCCGTTGATGGTTTGGTCCATCCCACTCGATTGCTTACCAAGAGGCCCTGATTCGAAAACATACATCTTTCCACTTATCTCACTTGAACTATCCACTCTACATACACCGTAACTACCGTTGTTCCTTCTCTTGGCCAAACAAATTCTTCTTCAAAAAGACTTTTGTTTCGGCACGTCTAAAACATCCAGCATGCAACTCCAAATATAATGGACCATTCCCCTTGCATCATCTGGGAGTGCTTGAGTAGGTTGGTCTTCACCCAAGGCTCCTCGGTTTGATGGAAAAAATCCATATCGATTACTTATGAGGGAAATTTCCTCCAAAAGACTAGCCCTCTCGGACAGTCCTGAATGATATGTAAGGTAGATTCTTCCTGGACACAAATATGGCAGCTGCTATCTGATGCAATGTGCTGCGCCACTCATTGTTGGTTCGTTAAGAGTTTGTTCTTGGTTATGAGCCAAAGAAAAGCTCTGATCCGTTGGGATCCTGTCCATTTCCAAATTAAATTCCAGGGACTATTAGAACTATCCGGGGTGCGCGCTTCGATTAACTCATAGGCTGACACTACCGTGAATATTCCATATTCAGTGTTTCCCCATCTTAAGGTATCTTCTGTTGAAATAGTTGTATTGGGGTTTATCTCCTTTAGATCCATACAAACTGAGACTGGAAGGTATTGCTGAAACAAATTCCACTTCTAGTTGCCATCCTCGTTCCGCAAATCTACTACTTTAGCGTATAGTTCGCCCTCTAGTATTGGAGAGGTCACCACATAAAGGAGCGGTCCCAAATCTTTCACCCAATTATCCAGCCAGAAACATATGTGTCTACCATTACCTAGTTTCCATTTTATACCTTGATGGACATACTGTCAAGTGGCTACAATGACCCGTCAGAAGCTTGAAGCCCCTACCCTATCAATCATGGTAGGATATGATATGGGTCCATACGATATTTAGTCCGTAGGACCCTAACCCGTAAGGCCATAGGATGAGTAAGCAGAGCCCATCCCATTTTGGTTAACAAGGCATCATTGGTAGACCTAATACGCTTAATGCCTAGACCCTCGGTCTTTTTGGGTTGACAAATAGCATCCCAATTAACTAGGGGAAATTTTCTCTACTCTCTCGTGGAATCCCAGATAAAGTTGCGCATAATTTTCTCCAAGTAATCACATAGTCTTTGCGACAGGCGTACAGTTTGCATTGTGAAGACTGGGAAGGCTGAGATCACAGATTGGGTAAGGTGACACGGCTGGCTAGTGACAACTGTCTTGTGCGCCACCCTGTAAGTTTCCTTTGAGCGTTGTCTAGAATGTACTGATAAGTGTTACGCTTGGTATGCTTATGAGGCAAGGGGACTCCTAGGTATTTGCCTAGATTTTTCGTGTTCTTAATGTGAAGAGTTTGACTGATTTGATGCACGGTTTCTGACTTAACGTTCTTGGAAAAGAAAATCTTCATTTTTTCTTTGTTGAATTTTTGTCCGGAGGCCTTACAGAACTCCTCTAAAGTCTTAGCGATCACATACGCCTAGAAATCCGTAGCTTCCGCGAACAAAACCAGGTCATCTACAAAGAAAAGGTGGGACAGAGGTGGCCCTATAAGGCTCAATTTTAGCGGTTTCCATCTACCTTGTCCCACTTCTCTGGAGATAATATGACTTAGACGTTCCATACATAGGACAAAGAGGTAGGGTTAGAGTGGGTTGCCTTGTTGAATCCTATGAGAGGGGCTAAAAGGAGCCGAGATCGATCCTTGCCAATCTACCTACGTAGTCACCGTTGTTACACTGCATAATGACCTAGATTAGCTGAGCTGGGAGGCTAATATCTCTAAAGTGTTGTGTATAAAATCCCAACAAAGTCGGTGGTAAGCTTTTTCTAAGTCCACTTTGATCGCTAAAAAGCTCGTCCTCCTTTTCTTTCTTTGCATCTAGTGAATAACTTCCTGGGCAATAATGATATTATCAGTGATTTGATGGACCGGAATAAAACTACATTGGTTCTCCCGCACTAGAAATTCTACATGAGGTTTGAGTCTGTTGACGATGACTTTAAAGATAATTTTGTAGAGGCTTATCGGGCAAAACTGATCGATACTTGTCGGAGAAGGATTTTTGGAGATAAGGACTAGGAGGGTTTGGTTTAAGTCCTTTTCCCATTGTTCCTATCTGAAAGTCGTGGATGTATTTAGTCACTTTAGGACTGACCCTCTCCAATTGCTTCTGAAAGAAAAGATCATTGAATCCACCCACCCCAGGGGCTTTATTCAGGTTCATGTTGAAAACTGCACAGTTTATTTCGGTGGAATGAATGGGAGTGACTAAATCTCAGAGAGTTCCTTCTAAAAATGAGGGGAGTGCTCCTGTGGTCATGATCTATGATGGATGGCCTTGCTCTCTCATAAACAGATGAACAAAGTAGTCTCGGGCTAATTGGAGCAGTTGCCCTGGGTCTGAGACTATTGTCCCTTGGGAGTCTTTGAGTCTTTCTATCTTAATTTTCTTTCTTTTAGCTAGCGTGAGGGTGTGGTAGTATTTCATATTCCTATCCCCCTTCGAAATCTAGTCGCATCGAGCTTTCTGGTGTCAAAAGATTTCTTCCTCACACAAAACCTATATCAATTCCTCACTCAACTATTCCTCCAAGGCTATTAGGGAATCTACATTATCGTTGTTCATTGTTTTCTGAATGCCCTGAAGTCTTGCGAACAATCTTTTCTTTCGATGGAATATAGTTTCAAAATCAGAGCGATTCCATCTTGTGAGGTGTTGAGAAAATTAAGCTAACGATTTACTCATTGTTTCTTCTTCTAGAAGCCAATGCTTAGCTACAACCTCATCAAAGCCCGGGTGAGTAAGCCATACATTTTGAAACCTAAAAATCAGGGACCATGTTTGTCTGGGAGACGATTGATGAAGATGAATCCACATGGGCCGATGGTTTGATCCTAGGAAAGGCAGATGGTAATTAACCGCTTGCGTGAAGGAATGCAACCAAGTTGACGAAGCAAAGACTCGATCCAATCTAGCTTGAGCCATGCCTCAGTGCCATGTATACCTGGATCCAACATAGCCCAAATCATGAAGGCTACTTGCATTTACCCAATCCTGAAAATTAGTGTTTACGATTCTTGTGGTTGAGGCTCCCCCTCACTTGTTTGCTAATTCCAGTTTAACATTAAAATCACCTCTGACTAGCCAAGGTCTGTTTTGAGATCTACCTATCCATTCTATAGCAGGCTAGAGATGCTTTAAGAGGAATTCTAAGGGCTAGCATAAATCGTTGTAAAATCAAAAGAGGAATCCTTATAATTGACCATGGTATGGATAAATTGTCGGTGGGCTAATACTATGGAGAGATTAAAGTCACCCTTCTATAGAATCCAAATCCCACCCACGAATTCTTCATCTTCCACTCTGAAAGAAAAGTCAAAACCTAATGTTCTAATCACTTCGTCCGCTTTATTTCCATTAATTCTGGTTTCCAGTAAAACAAGGATACTCGGATTATAGTGACTAAGGTACTTATGCAGGATTGTCAGAAATCTATTCCCCCTTGCCTCTTGGCAATTCCAAATTAATATTGACATAGCAAAAGGGTTACTTGGATTCGGTACCTCCCATGGGAGCATCTTGGCTATCAGCACACATTGGCTGAAGGTCATGCTTCTCGGTACTCCCATTCGGTTGTAGGACTTTCGGTATATCTGACTTTCTTGCTATATCGGAGGGTTCTGTAGGCAGTGGGTTAGTAGTCTCCCCTATATGAGTAAGATCCTCGGGTGTCTCCACCCCGTCCATCTGTTGTATTCACGCCTCATCCTCCACCTCACGGTCCTCCAACACCTGTTGATCACAGATCATTTCTGTGTGTGAAGGGACAATAATAGCTATGTTTTTGTCCGAAATGGTAGGTTGAATTTGGATTTAGGGGGAGACTACCGGGCTTGGGTTCGGGATAGGACTAGCTCGAGAGCTTTCACCTCTGAGTAATTACTTTTGGGTCCCTCTTGGGCCCTTTGTCCCTTTCCTTGCATTTAGGTTTGGCCCATTAGCCTTGAAAATTTGTCCATAAAGAGAGGGCTTGTTGGGGCCGATAACTTCTGTTAACGAGAGGCGTTGGCTTGATCCTATTAAGAGACTTTGTTGAGGGGCCACAGTAGATGGTTCCTCTACTGTCTCCATTAGTCCTGGAGCTATCAGAGCTACAAATCTAGACCTGATCCTTTGAGGGGACTCGTTGCTTCATCCCAAGATCGTCTGACATGATTTGGTGGGAGGAGTTGTCTGTTGTAGCCGTTGCATAGGTTTTCTAGTTTTGTATTGAACGTACACCCAAGGTCTGTAGCTGTTGTTGACCGGTGGTTGGATACTGTAGTATTTAGTCCCAAGCTTCCTCCTTTAATCGCTACTGATGACATCACCGTACTAGTCCTTCCTTCGTCCAGTTTTGGGTGTTGTGTGGTGTCTCTTTGGCATTAAGGATAAGTAGCTGTAGAATGTCCAACCTTCCCACAGGAATAGTAGAGCTAAGGGAGCCCCTCGTATGTTACTTAGAGTAACTCCTTTTCCAGCTCCACACTAGTTTTCAGCGTCAGTGTAAGGTCTATATCCACAGCGATCCGAGCATACTGTCGCTTGTGGGCTTACAAGGTCACCTCATCTATTTTCATTGTATGTCCTACTAAGTTTTCCAAGGCCGTGAGTATCCCCGAATGATATCGAGTGATAGGTAAATCTGGAAATTTGATCCAGGTGACTACTCACATGATCTTCCCCTGCTTTTGCCTAAAGGACGACATCCATCGTTAGACTGCCAGTGCTTGTCCATAAATTAACCAAAGGCCATCTGTTAATGCATGGTAACAATCGGAGTCCTCCAAGAACTGAACAAGGTAAAACTCTTGCTCTAGGTCGACTATTTTGAGGGGGTCGATTGGTTTCCATAAAGCCCTCAGGCGAGAGTTTAGTGTTTAATAGATGATTCTACGACCTAGGAGCTACACTACGACTGCCTTCATCCACTGATGTCCAATTTTTCCTTAAACGTGTGAGATAGTTGGAGGCCATCCCTCTGGTCGCCAGTAATGTGCACTATGTCGCCCTCCTCTATCTCTATCATTGCTTCAGCTGGTCAGTAATCCGAGTCCTTGCTACTATTGTTTTATAATGCTAGATAATATTATTTGGGGAGAACCCAAATGTTTTCATCTAGGAGGAAATATAAGGCCTGCATTTTTAATTGTTTAGGTTCTTTGCCATATAGGATAAATATATGACATGGGGCTAACAAAAATTAATAATATGTGTTAGTTACATGTTTTATTTTTGTAAGGGAGAGTTGATAGAAATGTTTAGTTAGGCTTATTCTTGAACAATTAGGAAATTTTAGGATTCTTTTTGAATGCATTAAAACTTTAATTTAAATTTTAATAAAATCTTAGGGGTCTTATTTAGCCCTTTTGTCTTTTTTTTCCCGGTACATCTTTCTAGTTAGATTTGTTTGTATTCTCTATACAAGAATAAGAGCTCAAATTTATCAAAAAAGTTTTATTCTAAATTAAGAATTAAAGATACACATATGAAATCCAAATGATATACATAAATTAAGGAGTTTCGTAGGATATGATTGCGCTTTGCTTCTATTAAAAGATGTTCTTAGCATCTCCCTTAAGATGAGTATAAATTGAAGTATAGTGATCATCTTATTTGTGAAATAAAAATAGTGATTGGTGGTGTAGTATTTTGAGTCATTGGCTTGGCAAATAGTTTTAACTTACACTTTTATTAATTTGACAACAAACAAATCAAATTTATATGACTATTGACATCATAATCTTAAAATAATATGATTATGAAATTGTTAAAATAATTGTGTTTATGAAATTAAAAACCTAAATCTCTGACACTTTTATGGTTATTGACATGACAACACAAACTTAGATTGACAATGAGAAAGAGAATAAATGACAGAATAGGAGATTAAGATGATTCAATTTTAAGGGTCTACTAAAAAAATATAAAGCTCACATCTCTTTTATTAGATTTGTGTCTTTTTTATATACGAATGAGAGCTTACATTAAATTAAAAACTAAATATACATTCTTCAAATTAATTAAATATACAAAAATTAAATTAAGATAACATATTTAGATTAATTATTTAAATAAATCAAATATATATATATATATACACATTTTTGTGCTTTTTGATGGAATTTTTTAATTAATACTAGCTATTAATATGTAGATATATTTACTTTATAAACTATACGGCCTAAGAATAGTGCCATAAAAAATGGTATCTTACTTTAGTGCATGATTATAAGTGAGATATTCTTTTAGACAAATACCTATTTCATGGTTTGGAAGTTGTAATACACCAAAATTTAATTTTAGCTTTAAAATCTTATTTATATAATGGCTATGTATTTATTATTAATCACTAACTAGAAGTTTGTGGCTATATACTCTCTCTCTCTCTCTCTCTCTCTATATATATATATATATATATAGTTATAAATATCAATAAAAGTTGTTTATATGGGGATATATTTCAAATAATACCAAGGTGGATCGATAATTGTTGCTTTAAGAAACTTCCTTGCATGAATCAATAGTTTCTTTTATAATCATTACTTGATAAGATTGAAAAATATTATCTACACTCAAATTCATTTACTTATAATTAATGATCATTACTGCTAAATTAAAAAAAAGATAATAAGCTATTACTTGTAAAAATTATCATGCTTTATAAGTTAAACACCCAACAATTGTTTAGGAAATCAAAATAACAAAGAGAATTGAGTAAAAAGTAACAAAAAAAGGTTATATGCCCTTCCTTAAGATCATAAGATTGTTGAAATCAAAGCTTTCTTTTAAAACATCAAGTTAAGAATTCCTTAAGTACAATTCAAATTTATTTATAACTTTTTAGAGAAGAACTTATGCACAAATATGCTTGTAGTCT
Source organism: Erythroxylum reticulatum (assembly GCA_025504915.1). NCBI lineage: Eukaryota > Viridiplantae > Streptophyta > Magnoliopsida > Malpighiales > Erythroxylaceae > Erythroxylum > Erythroxylum reticulatum. The sequence continues at coordinate 9,966,826 of JANSVA010000217.1, forward strand.
AGGTTTTATACCTATATTTACTTGTAAAGGGAAACATAGGCATAGACATGCCGATCTTTTAAGTCTTATCTATACTTTATGTCTAAAGAAGAATATGCTCCAACATACAATCATATGTGAAATCATGTTTAGTTATATTTTGATGCTATATGAGATTCATGATTGAATCATTCTTTCATTTAACATATAAACTAGGTGATTTGATGTTACAGATGAATATTATATACAAATGAAGCAAGTATAAAATTGAACTTGAAGAATCGAGGCATGATAACAATGATGCTCTAATGGAACATTCAATATTTAATGTAATTCTTATAGTGACTAGAAGAAATCCAATCGTACCCTTTCTTATAGAACTTAAACAAGATAATTCATGTTCGTCCTGAATTTTTCAAGAAATACATTATAAAAAATGAGGGCTATAGCATATGTCGAAGCAAAGGTTGCTACAATATTAGTAAAATTGTAAACTTATTCTTATTTTGGAAGTTCATTTGGATATAACAACTTCTACAAATCTTTCTGATGTACTCTATCCTAATTTGGTTCATTTGCATTATATATATAGTTATAAATATCGATAAAAGTTGTTTATATGGGGATATATTTCAAATAATATCAAGTTGGATCGATCATTGTTGCTTTAAGAAACTTCCTTCCATGAATCTACTGTTTTTTTATTATTATCATTGCTTGATAAGATTGAAAAATATTATCTACACTCAAATTCATTTATTTATAATTAATGATCATTAGTGCTAAATTTTTTAAAAAAGACAATCGGCTATTACTTGTAAAAATTATCATGCTTTATAAGTTAAACACCCAACAATTGTTTCGGAAATCAAAATAACGAAGAGAATTGAGTAAAAAGAAACAAAAAATGTTATGTGCCCTTCCTTAAGATCATAAGATTGTTGAAATCAAAGCTTTCTTTTAAAACATTAAGTTAAGAATTCCTTAAATACAATTCAAATTTATTCATAATTTTTTTAGAGAAGAACATGTGCACAAATATGCTTGTAGTTGAGGTTCTATACCTATATTTACTTGTAAAGAGAAACATAGGCATAGACATGCCCATCTTCTAAGTCTTATCTGTACTTTATGTCTAAAGAAGAATATGCTCCAATATACAATCATATGTGAAATCATGTTTAGTTATATTTTGATGCTATATAATATTCATGATTGAATCATTATTTCATTTAACATATAAACTAGGTGATTTGATGTTACAGATGAATATTATATACAAATGAAGCAAGTATAAAGTTAAACTTGAAGAATCGAGGCATGACAACAATGATGCTCTAATGAAACATTCAATATTTAATGTAATTCTTATAGTGACTAGAAGAAATCCAATCGTACCCTTTCTTATAGAACTTAAACAAGATAATTCATGTTCATCCTGAATTTTTCAAGAATTACACTGTAAAAAATGAGGGCTATAACATATGTTGAAGCAAAGGTTGCAACAATATTATTAAAATTGTAAACTTATTCTTGTTTTAGATGCTCATTTGGATATAACAACTTCTCCGAATCTTTTTGATGTACTATTTATATCTATATATATAGATATAAATATCGATAAAAGTTGTTTAGATGGGGATATATTTCAAATAATATCATGGTGGATCAATAATTATTACTTTAAGAAACTTCCTTGCATGAATCTATTGTTTTTTTTATAATCATTGCTTGATAAGATTGAAAAATATTATCTACAATCAAATTAATTTATTTATAATTAATGATCATTACTGCTAAATTAAAAAAGATAATAAGCTATTACTCATAAAAATTATCACGCTTTATAAGTTAAACACCTAACAAAATTGTTTAGGAAATCAAAATAACAAAGAGAATTAAGTAAAAAGAAACAAAAAATGTTACGTGCCCTTCCTTAAGATCATAAGATTGTTGAAATCAAAGCTTTCTTTTAAAACATCAAGTTAAGAATTCCTTAAGTACAATTCAAATTTATTTATAACATTTTAGAGAAGAACATGTGCACAAATATGCTTATAGTCTAGGTTTTATACCTATATTTACTTGTAAAGAGAAACATAGGCATAGACATGCCGATCTTCTAAGTCTTATCTGTACTTTATGTCTAAAGAAGAATATGCTCCAACATCCAATCATATGTGAAATCATGTTTAGTTATATTTTGATGCTATATGAGATTCATGATTGAATCATTATTTCATTTAAATATAAACTAGGTGATTTGATGTTACAGATGAATATTATATACAAATGAAGTAAATATAAAGTTGAACTTGAAGAATCGAGGCATGACAACAATGATGCTCTAATGGAACATTCAATATTTAATGTAATTGTTATAGTGACTAGAAGAAATTCAATCGTACCCTTTCTTATAGAATTTAAACAAGATAATTCATGTTCATCTCGAATTTTTCAAGAATTAAACTATAAAAAAATGAGGGCTATATGTTGAAGCAAAGGTTGCAACAATATTAGTAAAATTGTAAACTTATTCTTGTTTTAAATGCTCATTTGGATATAACAACTTCTTCAAATCTTTCTGATGTACTCTACCCTAATTTGGTTCATTTATAACTTCTCTAGATATTACTCAAGTTGATGTAACCACTAGATATCAGAGTACATAGTTTGGTAACAAATTAGTGGAGTTGGTTTGTACTCTAATACTGTTTTGACATTAGAAGCATATTTTGATAGTAGATTGCTTTTGCTTATTTCTTTAGATAAAACTAGAGATTTATGTAACATAGGGATTGGCCTAGATGTGTGTGATGCTCTTCTTTGTGTATATAGGCATGCTTTTGTAATAAAGAAATTGTCCACTGACTTGTATATAAGAGTGTTATCAGTTAGTTCTTCCTCTATTTTGGTTGATCTATTTAACTACATTTCTAACTTTATTCTAACCATATAAAATGATTATATGTATATCCTACAATAATGGTTTTAACAAGGATCTCTATAATATATCCTCCCATGTTTTGGTGACAAATATGCTATACGGGCTATCAAGATGAAAATTTATTTGAAACTCTTTAATATTTAAGATATGTTTGAGATAGAAGTTAATTCACCTAAAGTTTTACATAATCCAATAATAAATAAATTAAAGAATCATAGTAAGAAAAAGCAAAAAGATACAAAACTTTGGTTGTTTTACATGTGTTAGTTTTATAAGCCATTTTGAAGAAGTATGATTTGTAACTGGAAAAGAAGCTTGGGAAAAGATAAAGTTAGAGTTTTTAAGGGTCAAATAGAATAAGACACTACATATCCTCAACCATTGGAGAGAGTTTGTGTTAAATTTATTAAAGTGTTCAATGACATATTTATGAAGAATGTAAATCAGTTAAGGCTAATTAGAGAGCACTTAGAAGATAAATGTTAGTAAAGCCCTTGTAAGTGTCCCTTAAAGATTTGAAGCCAAAATTTTAGTCTTGGAAGAGTCCAAAGATATATCACAGCTCACACTGAATGTAACATCCTGTTACCCATGTTAGGGCCATAATTGTGAAATATGAAAAATTATGAGAAATTAGGAAAATGCACATCATACATAATTAATAGTGACATACATATTTATTTTGCACATTCATATGATTGTACATGCATTTATTGGCATTTCCGGGTAAATTGGTTTGTAAATAGAAATTGAGGATTTATTTGGAATGTATTAAATGTGATTAGGCAATTTTTGTACATTTTAGATATTTTAGAAATTTTTGGTGAATTATTTGAACTGAAAATTTATTTGGTGGTAATTATTTGGAGACTATTAGTAATATTTTGGAATTTTTAGGAATTTTAGGATTTTTTCTGAAATTTTTGGGGGTATTTTACACTAAGAAAAATGGACAAATGACATAATGACATGTGACACTTAAAAGAGGCTGACAAGTGGCTCACATGCAAGGGGGCCACATGTCTATGAGTTATGAAAGCAAGATATTAGGCAGAAACTTTCATTGTTCTCTCTTCGGATAGCTTGTCCTTCACCGA
>JANSVA010000217.1:9986986-10006132 GCA_025504915.1 Erythroxylum reticulatum
TGTGCATTGTTAAACACTTATGATTGTACAAATTGTGATGGATGTGTATGTGTTATTTGATATAGAGGAGTAACTGGAACGTCAACCTCTAGATGTTGTCGAAACTTCCAGGCATTAACTTCGGGAGCAACTTGTGAGTAACCTAGACGGTTTCTCTCAATTATTGTTTGCTTAAATTATGTTTTGAACGATAAATGAATGTGAATTAAATTGTGTTGATTTCCGGATAGAAGGTCCGATGAATGTGAAATGTGGAGCGTATATTCAAGTACTACGTGAATGTGAATGTGAAGAACTATGTGTTTCATAATATGATCGATTGTGATAGATGCATTTCATACATGAGTACATAATCAGATAATGACAGTTGTAACCAGAGTAGCCACCGATCAGAGCTTAAAGCTCAAAGTGTGAAAAGAGCCTCGAGCTCAGATAGTGATTAAGAGACTAAGGCTCACTATGTAAAATGAGCGATATATCTTCATCGGATAAGGGACAATTATTAATGAGTCCGGTATCCAAAATAGTTGCAGGACAGTTTAGACACTTGGTCACAATAACGTAACAATAGGAAAAGAGTCTCATGAGCATTTCATATACATTTTTAACAAGTATGTGGATTGTTTGAAACGCCAAATTGATTTGCTCTTAAATTTAAATGTGATATGTGTTCATTAACCAAGTTGTGAATTATATGTTATGTGATTTGTTGTGTTGCATGAATTGAGTAAACCATCGATGATGGTTACCTCTTTGAGTTCACAAAGTTCACCCAAAATTTTCCAAATAGTTTTTAAGCTCAGAAGAGCACCCCGTTAGATAAACGGAAGTATACCTATTGCATTCAAGTAAGAGGTAGAGTTCGGGATCAGTTGGCGTCTGCATTTATACTTTCTTATTTATGTATTCTACAACTTTTGTATAAAGTGTAATTAAATACGTTTTTTTTCATGTAATAATTTCCTATATTAGAAAGGTTTGTAAATGAGAATGAATTGGAGTGTAGTGTTAACGAATGTGATTTTTTTATGATATGAAAGAAAAGATTGGGGCGATTTTGATTATTGATTTCTACATATGCTAATATTGTTTCAAAAAGAGATTTGGTATTGAGTTCTGAGTGTTTGACTGGTCTAACATGCTATCCTTACGGGGCACAGACTCGGGCATCCCTTCGAATGTCAGGTACATGTCTCGAGAGGGCAGGGTGTTACATTGATGCCACAGATCCAAAGAAGCGGTGGTAGCAATAAGAGAAACATAATTGTGAAAATGTGATAGAATCTTCAAGGGGTAAAGGTTATTATGGATAGAAGCTACAAGGAGTGGTATCTTAGTTTGAAGGTCCTTCATGATGTAACCAAATAGACTAAATTCAATAAAACAAGAATTATCATAAACAAATTTGGCAACAAATAACAAAATTGTGGTAAGATTAGGAATAATCAAAATATCACGAAGATGAAGAGGGTGAGGAGAATTAGATATAGTTAATGTACCAGTAGAGAAAATGAGAAAACTTTGTCCATTACCGATAACTACTTGGTTGGACCTATCATATCAGAAAATGGATTCCACAATATAAGAACTAGGAGTCATGTGGGGAATTAGTATCTAGTAACCATTAAAAAACAATATTAGAGTTGAAGTGTGAAGTGTCTTGTTTAGGTTTAATATTCATGGCAATACATGTTGTGGAAAGATTGTTATTAATATGTCGAGAACCATAAAGACGATTATGAGGCTCAAAACATCAAAAAGACAATAGGTGACAATGCCACCCCATTTCCAACATATTTGACACCGTGTGGGTGGTTTATTAGACCTGGTAAATGAATTAGTATTTGATGCTTGGGCTGGAGGAATAGATTGGGCCTAAATGTGTTAGGAGTGAGAAGGTTTATGAGGCTGATTGAATGGATCATCAAGACAAATGAGCCTAAAGGAATGAGGAAGCCCAATATAAGACTTGGTCTGCTAGTTTTGAGACCCAACAAAATTAGGATTGACCCATAAAGTAGAGGAAGAATTGTTGTTCCTCCTTCTACAATTTCTATCTACCTTGTGCATCGTGTGAGTAACGACCGCCGTTGTGAGAGACAAAGAGATCAACCTTTAGCGGTGGACATGGGTGATATGAAAGCAAGTGTTGTTCATGAATTAAAAGCTTTGCTTGAAATTTAGGAAATTTCGGTGGGGTGTCATGATGTTCAACGACAGTGATGAAGGATTCATAATCAATTTGGGGTCTAATCAAGGTGAAGAGAACCAAATCTTCGTAAGAGAATTTGTCACCAATAGTCACTAACTCATTTGTTGTTGTGGAGATAAGAGAAAGAAAATCAGTGATGGAGCATGTGTCTTTCTTTAGTGTGTGGAGGCTACGATGGAGAAGAGAGCGTTATGAAGCTGGTTGTTCCATGAAGTGATCTATAAGCTTAAGCCAAAGTTCACGGGCTGCGTGATAGCTTAGAGCTAGTCATGTAATTTAGGGTAAAAGAGATGCAATAAGAAAGTAGTAGACGAGATTATTGAATTTTTTTTCCATTTGTGATATTAGATGACGATTTTGAGTTTGAGGCCTCATTTGGTAGAGAGATAGTGTCATCTACATAACCAATAAGGTTAGAGGTAATTAAAATAGCTTGAATTTGATTTTTCTAAACAAGATAGTTGGTAGAATCTAGTGATATTGTGAGGAAACTTGTGATTTGGTAATACAAATATGTTTATGTCTGCCATTGATGTTTTTGTTGAATTGTTGTGGATATCTTTTGTGATGATTATGTTGAATTGATGTTGGTTGCCTCTTGGGAATTTGGATGTTGGTGTTGTATGTGGTAAAGATTAAGTGCTTGGTGTGAGCTCGGATACCTTGAAGAAGTGAATAATTGTGTTGTATTTCTCACACAATTTACAAAAGTTTGTGAACCTTAATATACATCATTTGAGATACATGAGACAAGATATAATATGAACAGAAAAGATAAAGCATATTAAAGATATCCACAACAATTTCTAAGTAACAGAAGTTATCACTAATTAACAGAAAATAAAGTGGTTGTGATTAGAGGATTATCATATGTTACCCATATCCCTGGGGAGATTTTGGCCCAAAAAACGCAGATGAACGAAAGGTCCCACTGGAACTTTTTTGCTTGGGACACTCTTATGTATGTGCTGCCTTTGCTGTACTCTTCACTACTTTCATACATTCACAACTGGTGTTTTTTCATTGACATTCACATTGAAATTGGGATCTGATTCTTCCACATTGTGATAGGATCTGCTTCTCTGCTCCTAAACTTCTCAACATATCCCTTTAGCAAAAGTGGGTTTGCTAGGCCATGTTGCACACATTTCGCTCAAAATAAATCCTCCTGACGACGCATAAGTTACGCTGTTAGTTGTTGGGGTGCAATCCAGTTGAGGTACTCCTCCAGGGTTCTGAGGTCTGAATCACCGAGTTGATAGGGTAATTTGATAATTTTCATGGTAAAGCTCATTACCAGAGACCATTCCTGTCAAATGATCCAATCTATAATTTTATTCTCATTACAAGGGTTGCCAATTATTTGTCGATTATGTGAAAAACAAGAATGTCACTAAGGAAACCAAGATCTGCATACAGCGAGGCTCAAAGAACAGACAAGTATAATATTAGTTGAAAATTATTACTTTATCAAAAGCAGTACTGGAGTTTGAGCCGCGACCCAAAAAGAATTTTGGAAGCATTTGTAAACAGTGAAGGGCTCAACTTGACCTATCAAAAGGAACTTCTCGCTCTGACCCCTGACACATAGTCACTGACTGGAAGTTATTGAAGAAGCAACAACCATCGAGGAAAAGAAAAAGTATAATTCAGGAGAAACGGATGCAGTAACAAGTGTCTACTATGCAATTGCTTGGAAGGGAAATATGCATGGTCCCATGGTGTAAAAGAATTTCCTCAACCTTAGAGCTTTTGTAATAGCACAGAGCTGCAATCATACCACCCCATGTTACTCATTTTGCATTGGTCTGGATTAGGCCTAATGTCACCTTGGTTTGTTCTGTGGCTAAGAATAAAAGGGGTACTCGTGGATGCAATGGGAACATATTTGTTTAGAGTACGGATTATGTTAATATTAAAGTAATTCATATTTTTCATACTTCCAAAACTATAATTATAATAGTAAGATCTAAATTTGTTTGTTAATTAATTTTTTTTCTTTATTTACTTTTAAAAGTCTAAACACAATTTAATTTTCAGTTTCTCACAAATATATTAAGTTTAGATTGAATTTCTTAAATTAAAGTTTAGATTTTAATTTTTAATTTAAATATAAATTCAATTAAATCAAAATTTACACGTTGGCTTTCATCATATCCTTTCCCCTCCCTATAGGTCGTACAACTGATATTGAAATGGCCACAGTGATTCCCAGTAATTGGATACAAGAAAACATTAAACTTTGACTTGCTAATCTGTCTTGATGGATTTGGCGTGCTGGGTCGTTACTTGCACGTCTTAATTCTTTCCAGTGACGCCAGATCTTGGTTGATCCCATTTCCATTTACCTTTTTTTTTGGAGCGAATTTCCACTTAACAAACCAGGAAAAGGAAAAAGACACTTCAGTGACTATGTAAACCTTAATATGATTAGGAAAGAAATGATTGTGTTCTCCATATGAGTCACTGGCAATACCCTACAATTCTGCGAATAATTCCAGATATCATAGTGTAGATGCATGCATAACTCTTTAATATCTTAAAAGAAAAGCTAATATAATGGAGTTTCTCCCCCCCAAAAAAAAGTAACCATTATCCTTTTGACATATAGCTTCAATTTGCGCTCATCTTGAGTAGCATTAGTGGTCAAGTACAAGCAACAATAACTTGTTACACTTGAGCATCGAATTTTCTTGAGTGCTTTATCGCCTGTAGACTCCTTCAAGTTAACTAGCATCAGACAATTTTCTTTTCTGTTTTGTTTTGGTATAAATCACAGCTATCACGACCAGACATCTCGAGCAGAGACCTCCTGATTCGATGCACTTCTATGTATATGAAGCCTAAAGATGTGGATACCTGAAACTTGGTATCCTTCAAAGAATGGAAAGAAGCAAACACCGAAGTGCAGGCATCACATAATCATGATATTCATAAGAGCTTCGGTTCCTGGAAAGAAAATAAAGATCAATATGGCTAGATGCTTACAAATTACCTAAGTGTTGTGGATGACAATCATTTTAGACCACACAAGTAATTTAGCGTAAACCACTATACTAAATGAAGTCAAGCGACAGATTGACCCAAAAAGTCACTGAAGAGCTCTTATAAAAAATATTTTAAAAAAACTTCTTTGCCCAAGATGGAGAGTCTTTAAAGATTCTAATTCATAACCTCAATTAAAGGATTATTTTGATAACTTCTCAACCAATTAGGTTACCTCCCACTACAAAAAAAATGAGGTTTACCCATGGAAATTATCGACAGAAAATGTTAACAAATTGTCAGTAATTTAATTTAGTGATGGTTTTCACCAACGGAAAAATGTGTCGTGAAATTAGCTGTCGGTAAGTTTGTCGACGAAAATTCTTATTTGTCGGAAAAACGACCGACGAAAAGTGTTTTCCGTCGGTATATTTACCGATGGAAAAATTGTTACCGTCGATATATATATAGACGGTTTTGTCAATCCGTTAGTGAATCTACCGTAAAAATGTAAAAATATTCCGACAGTTTATCACAAACCGTCGATGAGTCTAAGATGAATATTTTCATTTTTTCCGACAAATTCTTGACCATTTGTAGGTAAATATAATTCAATTTACCGACGGAAACTAAAATTCCGTTGGTAAGTACTTATGTTATTTTTTTTTATATATACGTTATTATATTCCATTATTTGATAGATGTTTAACTTATGAATCCAAAGATTAATAAGATTTGTTAAGAAGTCGCTTCTAAATACATATCATATAATATATCCCAGACATATGTATCATAATTAACATGGACAATAGAGTGGTAAAGATGAGGAGATAATTATGGGTAAGTTCATGATCCACATATGTCAACGACTTAAAGGGAAACTGAAAAAATTAGACAAAATTATATATAGAGTGTTTTTATATTACTTAAATATCTATAAGAACACATGTTAAACCAACAATTCCCAATAACATAAGGAAGATGATAGTAAATTTAGTTGGATATGAGATTTGATCATCTTGTCTTGACTTATATCTACAGATAAAAAATTTGTCTATATAACAAATAGGAATGAAGATGTATAGATGAATAAGCTATAAATACTATTTATGATTGACTATATAATAAATGAACCATATGAGTAATTGTAGTGAATATTAAATGTATGAATATTATTTTATAAATTAATGAATTCTTTATTGTTTCAATTCATATGAAATCTCATCCAATTTAATTTTCTAAAATTGATATAGTGATCCACAATAAAAATAGAGAGACCGACGTGTTAGTACATGATTATGGCCTAGACTGTATCTCTTACAAATATGACATAGTACCCCCTATTTAAAGAGTCAAAACCTAATTTTTACTTAGTTTTTCACCTTAAGTTTTACTAGCGATTCAGAGGAGCAATCATCTCTGTTTTTTCTTCTTCCTTGTTATGGCCTTGTGTGACTTATTCTTTAGACTTAGTCAAAATAAATTGAATTGCTTTACTCTATTTTCTCATTTTTTCATCCTTTGATTATTCAATTAATTCAACTAGATCATTCATTCATCTAATCTTTTCGTTTAACTTAATCTTGCACATAAGCTATTAATATCATATTGAAGTAAAATTATTAATAACAATATATTTTTCAATAATTAAAACTAGATGTTAGAACATTACTTAGTCTAATATTCTTGTTTCATATTGTACTTAATCGACATATTAGATGTGAACAATTAATGATTAATGTTAGTTTACTAATTTAAAAGAATATTCCAGTTTTTTATCATGAAAAATATATTGCAACCTAAAGCAAATGAAATGGCACAATAAAAATATGTCCTATCATTTAGCAAAACATATGCTGCTCATTTAATTATTGATATTAACATAGTATTTCTTTTTTTTTTACAGTAAAGGTAATATTATTAAGTAAATTTCTAATTCCAATTTTATTTATGTTAAAGGATGGAACTTTGGTTCATATTATCATTTCTTTTTTTAGTTTAATATCTCAATCTAGTTTTTTAATAGTTTATGCTAATTACAATAAATCACTTCATTTCTTCTTTTTTCATTGAAAATATGAAATTGATATAGATAATCACTTAATTGGTAGCTTAATATTTCTAACACTTATTCAAATGAAGTTATTCTTTATGTAATTATCATTGTAATTTTTATTATACCTAATCTTGGTCATTTGCATAAATAAGGACTTAATCATTTGATAATCTTTTACATGTAGGGCATTATGTATAAAATCCTTTATATATAAATACTTTTAATTATCATGAGGAATTTTTTTAAAAATTTTAAAGAAAACCTAGTAATCTCCAAACAAACTTGGGAGAATAATGACTGACTTGAAATCAATTTTTTATCAAAGGAGTGTATTTTATCAAACACTTGATATGCATTAACCGAATCATCCCTAATTTAAGACAAATTCCTAATTTTTCCCCATCATTCTCCAACAAATACACAGCCCATCATTAACAATCAGTAATTAACAACCAAAATAAAAAAACTCCATATCAACCAAAAAATTCAACCACAGACCTCTCATCGCATGGAGAAGAGGAGAATACCTCGGGTTTAAACCACCAGAGAAGACGACACCGGATACACACGAGCTCCACGGTGACAACATAGCTCCAGACTAAGGTGATGGAAGACGGAGGCGGCAGATGGAGGAGGAAGACGAAGTAGTAGGCGCAGGGTATGGGGGAGGACTTCCGAAATCGTTTAAAACAGAACCAAAACGATGATGTTTGGAATGACGTTGTTTGGTTTAAAACCAAACGACGTCGTTTTGGTTAAGTTATAAATGTTTAAACCTTCAGCCAGAAAACGACGTCGTTTGGTTTTCGTTTAGTTTAAGTTATAAATGTTTAAACCTTTGGTACAAAACAACGTCATTTTGTTAAATCCCAAACTACATCGTTTTGGTTAATTTATAAACATTTAAACCTTTTTTGTTGAACCCAAACGACGTAATTTTCTTAGAGTTAAAAGCTGACGACTGACAACAACTTTTATTGACGAAATTACCGACAACAATATCCGTTGCTAAACCATTTCTTCCGAATTTAGTGACGAAAATTTCTATCGCCGCTAAACTATTATTTCCAAACAACATTACTGATGTCTATACTATTTCTGTTAGTAATTGCCTACGGTTTCTTTACCGTAGGTAATTTTCCGTTGCTAATTTCAACTTCTCTTGTAGTGTCGATTGGAATCAATCTCTGGTTAATTTTTTAACCCTACCTGAGTTCTGTCCTTTGGTTGGGTTTTACACTGCACCTCCTTGTGTCTATTTAAAAATTTCTTAATTTGGGTAGATTGTTTTGGAATTTGAATTGGGAAATCAAGACGGGATCTGATCCTTGTATAACAGAATAATTATGAAACCTTTTATATTTTGATTTTCTGAAAACCAAGATCACTTTAAATTATATAAAATGACTAACACATATATCATAATAAAGCATGAATCTTAATTCGTACTTTATTTTGAAGCTTGATCAAATTATTGTTATAATCCTCGAACTGTTATTGAAACTAGCTCATCTCAACTATTGTAGCAGCAAAAATGTCTAGCGTCTAATGGTATCTATAAAACAAGTTGAGAGAACTTTACAACTATTGCAGAGAGGGTTAAAGAAAGAGTATTATCTCCATTAGAGTTTAAGCTTATTTATAATAGATTTTGATATTTTAGTAATTTAATTGAAATTAAATTCTAATTTCAATACCAATTATGCATAAATAAGATCTAATATTTCATATTGATCCTTTTTTATTAAATATATCATTTTTAATAACAAAGTTTCTTAAACTTTTAATCACGTCCAACTTTGTTAAAATATCTTTACTCTCTTTAACTCGTACTTTATGTGTGACTCGTTAAGTTTCCAAATATGTTAGTAATAGATACAAATTATACCCTAAATCATATTTATGATTAGATAAATTAAACTCCTTTAATTTATCTTTAATTTTCTAATTAAACAATTTATATTTATAGATCAAGATTGACGTCTAACATCATATCATAACTACCTAAATATTTAGGAATATTAAAGTAGTTTTGACTAAGCATTTCGTATATGATTTTTCGTATAATTCAATCCTTTCATTATACAATATTTTTGTTCAATTTAACATATAACATGGAATTAATGTATACTCTATTTTGAGTCTAATCATATTAGTTGCCCACTATTAGCTATTGATTTAATTAACGACATTTGTAAATTCTTTTTTAAAGCGTCATTCTACCTTGACCAAGGATTCCCCAAATCAATACTAATAAAAAACAACTTTAATTACTTTAGTGTGATAAATCCAATCTTAATCACTCAACTACCTCCATATAGTTCATGCTACATCTAATAACTACTGACTGAACGACCTATGATTAAAATAGGTCATAAGTAGTATCAAAATATAACAATCCCTATACAAGATAATTTTAGAGCTCTTAATTCAAATGATCATTAATACAATCATCGCAATAAGAATGTTTATAGACATACAAGTAATGTTTCAAATAGATTTCTCATATGGGGTCAGTTCAGTGAACTTGCTTTCTAATAAGCACTCACACGTTTGTTTAAGTATCTTCATTCTTTAATCTATAAGATCAACTACTTTCTTTATAAGGAAAAACATGATGTGTGTTAGCTTTTTATGTTTTATTAATGTCTAGTCTTAATAGAATAATGACCAAAAACAATTTGGGAATAATATGTAAATGCAATATGAATCTTATAATTATAATCTTATCATAATTTCATTTGCAATATATAATTATCTTATGGAATTTATCATATACATCTAAATATGTACAACATAAATACTGCCTTTACATTATTTTGTCACTAAACTACAACCAACTAATTGACTGTAGGGCATAAACCAACAATATTCCATTTGCACTAAGCTAAATCTTATACCATATCAACATATGAAGATCATGCTACTGTTGGTATGATGACTTAATAAGAGAATTCTATAAGATTCTATATAGTGAGCACTTGCTTAAATCTCACAACTTTAATCTTAATTATCATCATAATTAACAAAAATTGCCTAAATACACCCTTGGATCTTTGATGAGACCTTAGCTCCTTTTACACACCTTATGGCTCTAATATTGGAAGATTATTGTCTTAAACAATGCAAGAACTTATATAATTTTCATTAAAGAACTTATTGATCCAATTAATCATTTCCATTAAATTAAAAAATGTATTATAGCCTACTTAGCAACCGTTGCTACATTGGGACCTTCCAATCTCGAATGATATTATTCTAACTCAAATATCAACTCATATATAGAATAATGGATATCTTTAATACTTCACAAGTATCAAATATATGAAATAATAAATATCTTTAGTACATTATCTATATACTTGGATTTAAAATAGGTAAACAATTTCCAATCTATCTCTATAGATCTAATTCACAAAATTAAGTTATTACATTGTCATATCTAACTAAAGTTGTTCTTAGACAATTATATTTTTGATAATTGAAAATTGGAAATATTTTTCTTTGTGAGCACAATGTCTCTACATAATCCCACTGAAAAGGACAACTATACTCCTACTAACCTTCTGCTAGACATGATAAATTCACAATCATCTCCAAACGAAACTCTTTGAATTCATCATGAAAGTGAATCTTTCAATGTCTCGTAGCTTTTTAACTATAAATCAAATTTATGAACAAAAGCACTAGTTCCAATTACTGTCATGAGATTTGAACATTTTAAATTTTAGCTTACTCCCACTACTTATGTTGAGAACCATACTCCTATAAGTTTTCACTACAATAAACAATTTGTTCAATAAGTATGTAAGATTATATCTAACCTTTTGGATATCTCATAACATTTTATTACCTAATTTAGTTCTCAACTTAGTGGATAATACATGCTTTAGCTAAGCATCACATCCTTAAATTATTAACTTTGACTCTTTCAAAGACTTAACGTTTCATATCTAATATGAAATCTTTCTAATTGATTTAATTCAAACTATTGAAGGAAAGTCATTATACTAGGCATCATTATAGAAAAAACAATTATTACACTATACATTATCTCATATTGTATTTTTCATACTTATATAATCTATATTATTATAGAATTTTGTTGTGAAGGTATTTATCAAAGAATCTTATTCCTTATAGATAATTTAAAACTCACTAAGTTGTTCGTATTGAAGTGCTTTAGCATTCTTAATGCTTAATTTCTACTCAGATTTAAACAATTTGAATTTTTCAAAATTTTAAATCAACATTTCATTTAATACATATGACTATATCACATAACATCATTAGTAATATAATGAAACATAAGTATCATTCTTTTATGAATTGTTATTCCATCTAATACATCACATGTATAAATTTAACAATTCAATACCATCATCATCCTTTTACTAAAGATTGATTAAGATATTTTTCAACTTAACAAGTTTCATATGATTCATAATTAAAAGGATACATATATCCTTGTAGGTAACTTTATGATTCTTATTATGTTGATTTAACCAACATGGCATAAAAGGATAGTCTCAATTATCCAACTTTGTATTCTTGCCACTTATGTTAAATATAAGTCTCCTTTGATCCTATACATACAAACTTTTTGCAGAAACTTGGATAAATTACTTTTACTCAACAATCTATTTCTTATCATACATTAAACATTATAATAATGTTGAATCTAAACTCATAAGCATGAAATAGAAATAAATGTGCTATCTATCATATTACGTATAGACAAGAAAAGTTATACAATCATGTTCTTCTAATGATAATTACCATTCTATAGCAAATGTCTTTAATTTTAGCCCACAATTATGTTTTTAGTAAGTTAAATTAAGTAAAACAATTTCATCAAGGTACTAAGCTTTTTTTCTTTACATCATGCAACTTCGTACATCTTGCTATCAGTAATTTGACATATATCTTAAATGTTTTCATCAAAGTTTATCAGATTATATTCAACTTAAAATGTTAATACATTTTATCATATATATGATTTTGACATATCTCTAAAACTTTAACATCAAATCCTCAACAAGGATTAATAGCACATTTTGTCATCTATATGATTTTGACATACTCTAAAACTTTAACATTAGATCCTCAATAAGGATTAATAACAAAATTGTATAATGGACATATAGCTTTTCCATCTAACATAACTTATGTTCAAGAAATTCGATTCACTAACTCTTAGTATCAACTATACTAAACAAGATAAATTCAACTTAGAACAAAATATAGATGTAAGAATAAAATATAAATGTAAGAAAAGAAAGTAATTAATTATATACCATAATAAGATTAGGACTTTAATCATGTATTTGGGTACTCTCATTATTTTATTCGAAATAATAGCCATTACTACTATTTAGAAAGATTACTCTAATCTCTCCAGTAGTTAGGATCTTATTCAAATATAGTTAATCTTAAATTTGCTTAACAAACTAACTAAACTTAAATTAGGTAGACAACAACTTTATTAATCACATCTCATATGACTACTAGAACCGTTAGGTGACAACTCTTACCGAAATATATCTTATATGTTATTCCTAATCATACCTATAAATTCGTGTGATCATGAGTTTGCATCCAAATCACACAAATTTAGTTAAGTAGGATCCACTATCATAAGAATAAATATATTTGGGTTAAAGCAGCCTTGAGTTTACTCGACAAGCCTAATAATAATCAGAACTCTTATTTATTCTTATAACAATGGAAGACAATAGTTACGTTCTGGACATGCTAATATATCTTGATGGATTTGGTGTGCTAGTTTGTTGCTTGCACATTTTGATTCTTTCCAGTGAGGCCAGATCTTGGTTGATCCTATTTCTATTTACCTTTTCTTTAGAGCGACTTTCCAATTAACAAACCAAGAAAAGTCCAAGCTTTAGTGGCAATGTAAACCTTAATATGATTATGAAAGAAATGATTGTGTTCTCTATATGAGTCACTGGCAATACCTTACAATTTTAGGAATAATTCCAAATATCATAATGTAGATGCATGCATAACTCTTTAATATCTTAAAAGAAAAGGTAATATAATGGAGTTTCTCCCAAAAAAAAAGGGAACCATTATACTTTTGGCATATAGCTTCAATTTATGCTCATCTTAGGCAGCATCAGTGGTCAAGTACAGGTAACAATAACTTGTTACACTTGAGCATCGAATTTTCTTGCGTGCTTTATTACCTGTAAACTCCTTCAAGTTAACTAGCATCATACAATTTTCTTTTATGTTTTGTTTTGGTATAAATCACAGCTAGCATGACCAGACATCTTAAGTAGAGACCTCCTTATTTGATGCACTTCTATCTATATGAAGCCTAAAGATATAGATATCTAAAACTTGGTATTCGTCAATGAATGAAAATAAGCAAACATCGAAGTGCATGCATCACATAATTATGATATTTGTAAGAGCTTCGGTTCCTAGAAAGAAAATAAATAGCAATATAGATCGATGCTTACAAATTACCTAAGTGTTGTGGATGACGATCATTTTAGACCACATAAGTACTTTAGCGTAAACTACTATACTAGATGAAGTCAAGCGACAAATTCACCTAAAAAGCCACTGAAGAGCTGTTATAAAAGAAACTTCTTTGCACAAGCTGGAGAGTCTTTAAAGATTCTAATTCATAACCTCAATTTAAGGATTATTTTTATAACTTCTTAACTAATTAGGTTACCTTGATTGGGAACAATCTCTGGTTGATTTTTTAGCCCTACCTGAAGTTTTGTCCCTTAGTTGGGTTCTACAATGCACCTCTTTGTGTCTATTTAAAAATTTCTTAACTTGGTTAGATTGTTCTGGCATTTCAATTGGAAAATCAGGACGGGATTCGATCATAGCATAACAGAATAATTATGAAACTTTTTATATTTTGATTTTTTGAAAACCAAGATCACTTTAAATTTGGTACTAATGTCGCTTGCAACTAAATTCAAAAAGAAACCAACTTCCGTTAATAGAAATTAATGTAGTAGTGGTAAGTGGATATCATTCCCATGAGGAATCTTAACGGTAAAGGAGTTACGAATTCAAAACGAAAACAAAGTAACGAATGGGGGGGGTTTAATTCACGGCAAATTAAGGAAAAAGATAAGAAAAATCACAAATCAAAATAAATAATTGGATCTAAAAATTTAATGGGAAAACCTCGATTTTTGGATCACCAATGTTATCATGCTAAAATGGATCCTCGATATAAAATTTCAATCATTAATAAATATTCATTGGGATATATTTTCTCTTAAGTGTAAATGACTAGAAATATGTATCCTAGCATTCTTATTAAACAACAACCTAGATACGATCATAGGTTCTTATAATACATGTACAACATGCAATTAATAAAGTGATTATCTTCTTAGAATTTCCAACTCTAACGTAAAGAAGGTAATCCTAATTGCTACTTGTGATTAACAAAACTGAATGTCATATTTCATTAATCTAGCTATTGAATGAATTAATCCCTAGTTGCGCACCTAGAAATCAATCAATTAAGTTAGAAAAAGTAATGCAGAAGATATTCAATATTCATCAATGAACAAACTTTATTGAAACGTCTCACTCATAATAGGTGATAACAAGGTTCCCCTCAACCAACAAAATAAGTTTAGCTATTCATATCGAAAGTAGAAATCAAAGAAATAACAACGCAACGAGTCTCCATCCCTGGTCTTTCTTGAAGAATACGTAAATACTATAAGAAAAAGTGCAGACATGTAAGAACAATCAAAGAGAAAAACTGCAAAAATCGTTTTACTATTCTAAAATAAAGACTGACGTGAATAATCACGTTTTTGGTCTTTTAATACCTCCCGATCCCTTCGTTTTCCATCCTTTTTTGCAGATCACATGTCCCATATGTTTGGATTGTGAATCTCCATCAATCTAATCTTAAAAGATTATGAAAATCTCAAAAGAATCAAAGTTAAATTTGAAATCAGATCTGCAAATTTTTCTTTTTCATCCTTGTATGTGCCCACACTTAGTCACTGAATTATTGCCAAACTTGGAATTTTGGATTTTCTTCGTTTCTTTTGCATCTTTTTGATTCTCTAAAGTGTTGAAAATCATCTGAGAATATTTATAAGACAATTTCATTAATTTTGAATAATAATTTCAACACATTAAAGAGAATTAAATACAAAATAAGTACAAATTGATAACTCAACAAATTCCCCCACACCAAACCTTTGCTCGCCCTTGAGCAAACGCTACACTCCATCAATTCATCCTTCATAAGATTAAGTACACACAATCCATTAACTTGGGCCAGTAAGACTTAAGTTGCAACATATATCATAATCACTTTTCACCAATGCAAATAAACAAAGTCAAAATAAGACATGTTTGTTTAAAAGCAAATATGAAATCAAAATGAATTCTTCTCATAGATTTCGCTCTTACACTCAAGTGTTTGAGGGCAAAGTGTATCTCTCAAATCTCTCTCTAATAGATTGCATTACCATAGGCTTGCAATTTCACCAGTTATCATTCATTCAGATTACATGAGCTGATAGATCATAAGGACTTTATTCAGGGTTATAATAAGGTTAGGTTTACAGGTGAGGTAAAAATGGCAAAAGGTTAATCACGAGCATTCACAAAATATCAAGCAAAAGGGACATTCAAATTAAAATTATGAAATAACCACATGAATAAAAAGGACTACAACTACTCATTACTAACTATTGCTACTATGCTTTATTCTTTTTCCTTTTTTGTCTTTTTTCTGATTTTTTTCTTTTTCCCTTTTCTTTTCTTTTTTTACTTGGTTAAGAACAAGGGAGAGCAACATAATTTAATAAACACATGAGTACAAGAACCTATAAAAGTATCTCAGAATAAAATACAGAACAAAAGTCCCAAATTACTCAATGCTTCGTTCAACTTGTGATAAGGAAAGGCTAATGTGATTTTTGGGTTCCAATGTAAGGTGATTGATTGAAAAACAAGGTTAAAGGCTCAAAATTGTATGCAAAGGAAAAGTAATTAGGTGTGTCATTTTTAAGCTAAAGGGTTTAAAAGCAAGGAAGGCCTTAATCATGTCTATATCACGTTTCATCAAATAAATTCAAACCGGTTCCGTGCAAGTTCTGAAGGCAACATGAATAGAGGAGCATCACACAATTCAAAGAAATAGAATGACATAAAGATGATGTTATGTAGAATCAAATTTCGCTCCCAGGTTTAACTTAATAATTCACTTTAATTCCACACATTACCTCATCACTTAAATGTCAAAATTTTGACTAAATCTATAAGATCAGTTATTGCAATCAATCAACATGATTCACCTTAAAACTCACTTAGCCCAATTTAATTTCATACATATACTCAATCTCATCCAAACCAATATGACAAAGCTTCATGGTTTAACACACAACAATCATGCAAATATCAATAAAAATTACACAATAACTAAAAAATAGTCACACACCAAACTCCAGTTCTTTCTCCCACACCTAGACCAATATTGTCCTCAATGTTAAAGAAGCATAAATATAAAGGAAAAAGGTTAAAGAAAGCTTCTCTATTATGGATCCTACTGAGACGATCCTCCAAATTGATGTCGTGTTGATGGTGGCTACTAGTTTCAGTTGGTGGAGCCCGACTTCGTACTGCTGAGGATCTTATAGTGGGAAGAGTAGTTGGGTCTAGAATGGTGAAAACGATGTGGCCACGAATAAAATCCACAACTCCCATCTTGCTCAAACAATCTAAATCCAACGGTTCTATACCATAAGCCACATTTATGTCAGTATTATTAAGGTCCAATAATTCCAAATTAATGGCCAATTTTGTAATATATAAACCGAGGATCAAAGGTTTGGATTTCTTATACAGCACCGATTGAAATTGAGTTATCAACCAATAACCTAAATTCACAGGAATGTGCCTATCCATACACCATAGGAATAAAATTCTACTTTCGACAATGTTCCCGCAGCATCTTTATGACCCGAAAAATTATATGCCAAAAGCCCATGGATGATTTTAAAAATAGGATTTCTAAGAAAGGAACTCTTAGAAATACTAGCATTATATAGATTTTTCTCAATAGACCATTAACTCTATAATTCCAATGCATTAAAGTCTTCATGATAGTCATATTTAGCATTGATAAACAACTCAGTCTCAATTTCAACAGTCGAAACAAAACCCATAGCAACATTGAATTTAACAATCGATGACGCAAATTCTTTTCCCATTAATCGAAATTCAACAACCTCTTTTGTGAACACATTAAACTCGTCAGTATAATTAAATTTGAATGTTCTATAGAATTCCCTAGTTAATTCAACATATACAAGGCAATTAATTCTAGTAAACACACTCCAGCCAATTGGACCCATCAATTGCGTGAAAGAATCATAAACATTCAATGCTTCAAGCGTGTCAGAAAGAATAGACATATAGGGATAAATTTTTCGTTGACTAAGTTGTTCAAATCATGTTATATCTTCAAGAAGTCGAAAAGATGTGCAGCCTGCAATTCTAGTGGTCCATTTGCTATTTTTTTCGATTACTTTGCCTCTCTTTGTTCTTTGGCGTGTTCGTGGTGCTGGAGTAGCAATTGTTTGCACTTGGGCTGTTGCAAAAGGTGGTTTGGTGGTGGTTGAAGTGGGTTATGATGGAGGGAAATTAGTAGCAAAACGTATTGGAGTGGCTAGTCTACAAGAATCACTCTTCTTCCTTGGCATTGTGCTGATTTTGTGAAAAAAAACTTGCAATGGCATAAGACAACAATGCAATCAACGAAATCACAACTTAGGGTTGGTGGGTGGGTTATTGATGAAGACTAGGATAGAATGTGATTGAGTTGCTGGCAAGTGTGATTGAATGTCCAAGAGTAGCTTCAGGCGATGTCTATTAACTTGAAATACCTTAAAGGTATCTAAACTCTAAATTTCTACCACACTATGAGAAAAAACATTAGTAACAACAAATGGTCCAAGCCAACGAGATCGTAATTTTCCTGGAAATAACTAAAGCTTTGAATGATAAAGAAGAACTTTTTTTCCAATTGAAAAATGTTTACTAGAAATCATTTGATCATAAAAAGCTTTAGTTTTTTCCTTATGATTTTTTGTATTTTCATACGTTTCATTACGAATCTCCTCTAATTCTTGCAATTGCAATTTCCTATTGTTACTAACCTCCACCTGATCCATATTCAACTGCTTCACAGCCTAATAAGCTCTATGCTTGATTTCCATAGGTAAATGACAAGGCTTACCGAAAACTAACTTGTAAGGCGACATACCTATAGGAGTTTTGTACCCAGTTTGGTATGCCCACAAAGCATCGTCCAATCATAAAATCCAATCCTTTCGGTTCGGATTCACCACTTTATCTAGTATGGATTTGATCTCTCTATTGGACACCTCATCTTATTCACTTGTCTGCGGATGGTAGGTGGTAGATACTCAGTGTGTGATACCACATCTTTTCATCAAAGCTTCAAAAATCTTGTTGCAGAAATGGATTCCTCGATCGCTAATGATAGCTCGAGGCATTCCGAACTTGATAAAAATATTAGATTAACAAAATCTATAACAGTTTTAGCATCGTCAGATATAGTAGCCTTAGCTTTAACCTATTTTGAAACGTAATCTACAGCTAACAAAATGTAGTTCTTACCAAAGGAGGAAGGAAAAGGACCCATAAAGTCTATTCCCCAAACATAAAAAATCTCATATACTAGAATGTTTGTAAGTGGCATTTGATCCCTCGATCCTAGGTTACCTGTTCTTTGACAACGATCGCAAGACTTGCAAAACATGTAGGAGTCATAAAATAACTTAGGCCAAAATAGTCCACATTCTAAAATTTTTTTAGCAGTTCTTTCGGGACCAAAGTGTCC
>JANSVA010000217.1:10006232-10022163 GCA_025504915.1 Erythroxylum reticulatum
AAGAAGGTAATCCTAATTGCTACTTGTGATTAACGAAACTAAACGTCATATTTCATTAATCTAGCTATTGAACAAATTAATCCCTAGTTGCGCACTTAGAAATCAATCAATTCAATTAGAAAAAGTAATGTAGAGGATATTCAATATTCATTAGTGAACAAACTTTATTGAAACATCTCACAAATAATAGGTGATAACAAGATTACCCTCAACCAAGAAAAGAAGTTTAGCTAGTCATAACGAAAGTAGAAATCAAAGAAATAACAATACAACGAGTCTCTATCCCTGGTCTTTCTTGAAGAATACGAAAATACTATAAGAAAAAGTGTAGAAATGTAAGAACAATCAAAGAGAAAAACTGCAGAAATTGTTTTACTATTATAAAACAAAGGCTGACGTGCCTCCCGATTTCTTCCTTTTCCATCCTCTCTTGCAGATCACGTCTCCCACATGTTCAGATTGTGAATCTCTATCATTCTAATCTTAAAAGATTATGAAAATCTTAAAAGAATTAGATTTAAATTTGAAATCAGATCTGCAGATTTTTCTTTTTCATCCTTGCACGTGTCTATGCTTAGTCACTAAATTGTTGTCAAACTTGGAATTTCAGATTTTCTTTGTTTCTTTTGCATCTTTTTGATTCAATTTCATCTCTAAGGTGTTAAAATCATCTAAGAATATTTATAAGACAATTCTATTAATTTTGAATAATAATTTCAACACATTAAAGAGAATTAAATACAAAATATGCACAAATTGACAACTTAACAAAATTCTATAAAATAATTAACACATATATCATAATAAAGCATGAATCTTAATTTTTATCTTATTTTGAAGCTTGATCAAATTCTTTTCATATCCCTTGAACCAATTTTAAAACTAGCTCATCTCAATTATTGTAGCCGCAAAAATATCCAGCCTCTAATAGCATCCACATAACAAGTTGAGAGAACTTTACAACTATTGTAAAGAGGGTTAACCAAGGAGCGTTAGCTCTATTAGAGTTTAAGCATATTTATAATAGATTTTGGCATTTTAGTAATTTAATTGAAATTAAATTCTAATTTCATTATACTTTAATTAGAATTACAAATAATTCTAATTTCAATTACCAATTATGCATAAATAAGATCCAATATTTCATATTTGTTAGGGAGCCATGGAGTCACGTATCACATACACAACAAGGCAACGGAAGTGTCGGAATCTAAATTCCTACCCTCTGACATCCCCAAAATTCCAGAATCTTAAATGCATGTATAGATAGATTATAAGAACATGAAAAGAACTTGTACTTTTGATAATGCTCCTCCTTTCTTTATTCTTCTCCTTGTTCAGGTTGTAGTAAACACCAAACACCTTCCTTGATCACTTAAGAACACATATGGATGAAGAAGAAGCAGTGTGTAAGGGTGGCTAGGGCACTAAACTAGATGAGTTCAAGTAGATGCTCAAATGGGGAGATACATCAAGATTATGTTGCATGTAATTAGATTCATATGACAATTGCATAAATTACATCAGCAAGACTTAAGAACACTTCTAGACCCCTTATCCTCTCACTTAAGTGTGTATTAACTTGTTGGTCCTCATATACATAAGCGAAGAACTCACTTATGTATCATCTATTGAGCCTTCAGTCACGATCGTAGCTAACCTCATTAACAGCCATGCATACTTTATTTTTCATTCGATATTTTATACGTGTCACCTTTAGGTTCCCAGTTATTTTAGGAACTTAAATTAACTCTTAATCTGAGAAAATCTTTGATGGTTTAATGCCACTTGAATTAACTCTTAATTCAAGCAAATCATGAAGGGTTTCATAATGTCAATTTACTAAAATATAATTGAATTCTCTTTGATAGTTAATTATCCTACTTACAAACCTTTCTATAATTAATTACTGTACAATTCTTCCATTCACCATTCTATGCCCCATTTAGTTTGGAGTATGGGCTATGTGTCAACTCCCACTAGACTGAGTATGTCACATTTAGTCCAAGTGATGTTAGTTCTTGTCCTGGGATCTTGTTACTCTATGTTTCATTGAAGACTCTCTTTATAATACATAATTGGTTTGGCCAGAGACTCCTGAGTAAAGACCTCGACAAGAGGCCGTGGGTACCATCTCCTTCTATCAGGAGTGGTGAATTCTTTATTAGCTACCCATTTACCTTTGAATACCAATAGCTATACCCAATCACCATCCTATGAGCGACCTCGTCTTAAGGTAATAAGGAATGATGTTAAAGCACATGATCAGTATCCAAGATATCGTAGAGTACCTCAAGTCTAAGGATATTTGCACCATTGCTATGATGAAATTAATCATTGACATTTGATAGATCATCCAAATGATAATTTCATAGTGGGTCATTCGATGTACTTACTATTTTTAGTAAGCATCCACATGTTAACTCTAAACATCTCATACTTACATTTAATGAGATCTACTGCTTGATCAAATCAAGGAGTATAACAAGCGCTAATCTATTTGGAATAATAATTTCTTGTCTTATTAATCTTATTACTAGGATTAAATAGATACTAACATAATTACACATGATAGGAATCTCATTATCATGATCTTATCATGATTTCCTTCAGGTTATGTTTTGTATCATAGAAATCATTAATTCGATTTAAGATCGTCATCAATTCATAAATAAACGAACATCAAATAAATGAAAAATTGCCTTTCTCTTTAATAATCAAAATAAATTTTTTACAGGAGTGCTAAAGGTAATTGCTTTTAGAGCATTACTCTAATAATCTCCCACTTGCCCTAAAGTCAATTGTCTTTGTATCTAATACTATAGGCGAGTACACTAGAATCAAATTTCATTTGAGGAAGTGGCTTAGTTAAAGGATTAGGGATGTTCTAATATGTGGGCAATCTCCCTATCTGCATATTACCTCTATCAATTATCTCCCTAATAAGGTGATATCTCTTGAGTACATACTTGGACCTTTGATGAGACCTTGGTTCCTTGGCTTAAGCAATAGCCCTATTGTTATCATAGTACAATAGCATCGGGTCTACAATGCTCAGAACTACTCCAAGTTCCATAACAAACTTTTTGATCCAAATAACTTCTTTTACCACTTCCGAGCTGCATTATACTTTGACTCGATTATTAAATCTGCAGTCGTCTCTTATTTGGAACTCTTCCAGCTTACTGCTCCACCATTCTATGTGAAAACGTAACTTGACTAAGATTTAGAGTCATCCTAGTCAGACTAAAAGTTGGTATCTGTATGTCTGCTCACTACGAGATCTCCATCTCATTATATCAAGAATATATCCTTAGTCCTTCTCAAGTACTTTAAGATATTCTTAATAGCCACCTAGTGATCCTCACCAGGATCTAATTGATATTTACTCATAACACTTAAAGCATACAATATTTCGGGCCTTGTACATAACATAACATATATGATTGATCTTATTGCTGAAGCATATGGGACGATACTCATATAAGTCCTCTCATCTTGCATCTTCGGACACATAGATTTTGAGGGTTTTATCCCATGAATCATGGGAAGAAACCCTATCTTAGATTACTCCATGCTCAATCTCTTTAATACTTTATCTATGTATGTAGACTGTGAAAGACCTAACAACTTCTTTGATCTATCTCTATATATCTTTATTCCTAATATATAAGTTGCTTCTCTAAGGTCTTTCATGGAAAAATTCTGAGACAACCAAATTTTGACTGATTCGAAACTTGAGACATTATTTCCTATTAGTAACATGTAATACAAGGAATATGATAGCACTCCCACTAACCTTCTTATACACACACGGTTCATCAGGATTTTGTAAGAAACCAAACTCTTTGATTGTCTCATCAAATCGGATGTTCTGACTCCTAGATGCTTGCTTCAATCCACAAACGGATTTATGAAGCTTACATACCTTTTTTTCCATCTTTGGATATGAAGCCCTCAGGTTGTATCATATACACATCCTCAACTAGACAAGTCGTCTTCACATCTATTTGCTATATTTCATAATCATAATGAGCAGTAATAGCTAGGAGTATTCTAATGGATTTAAGAATGGCTATGAGGCTAAATGTCTCGTCATAGTCAATTCTTTATCTTTGACGATATCCTTTAGTGACTAGCCTTGCTTTGTAAGTAATCACTTTACCATCCATGTCGATTTTCTTCTTAAAAATCTACTTGCACTCTATGGGTCCCTTTGGGTGGGTAAACTAAAGTCCATACTTGGTTTTCAAACATGGAATCCATTTTAAACTTCATGGCTTGAAGTTATTTTTTAGATTCTAAACTCTTCAGAGCCTTTTCATATATTATAGGCTCGTAGTCCTCTATGAGCAATACATAATTTTGTTCACTTACGAGAAATCCATATCTTTTTGGAGCATTGCGTATCCTACTTGACCTACGAACATTTTGTGTTTTAGAAGGTTCAACTATTGTCACATCTCTGTGAACAATAATGTCGAGTTTGACAGTTAGTTTGCATCTGTCTGAGTATCATGAACTTCATCAAGTTCAACTTTGCTCCCACTATCTTCTCTTAGAAGAAACTCTTTTTCTAAAAAGATAACATGCTTTGAGCCAAACACCTTTTTATCTAATACATTATAGAACTGATATCTAATTATTTCCTAAGGGTATCCTACAAATAGAAACTTATCAAATTTTGCTTCAAGCTTGTCTGGTTGAATCCGCTTCACATAAGTCAGATAACCCCAAACTTTCATATGAGAAAAATAGGGTTTTTTGTTAGTCCATATCTCATATGGAGTAATATCAACAACTTTTGAAAGGACTATGTTTATCACATAAACAACAGTCTCGAGTGCATTACCCCAAAGGATTTCGGTAGATCTGCTAAGCCCATCATTGACTTTATCATATCCAACAAGGTTTGGTTTCTCCTTTCAACCACACCATTATGTTGCAGTCTGTAAGGTGGACTCCATGAGGATACAATCCCATTATCCCTGAGATAAGGTAGAAACTCCTCGTTCAAGTATTCACCACCTCAATCTGATCAAAGTGTCTTGATACTTCTATTGAGCTATTTCTCTATTGCATGTCTAATTGTTTAAATATTTCAAATGCTTCAGAATTGTATCTCATTATATACACATACCCATATTGTGAATAATCATTGATAAAGGTAATGAAGTACATAAAACCACCTCTGGCATGAATGAACATAGGACCACATACATCAGAATGTATTAGGTCTAATAAGCCATTCGCTTGTTCACCTTTTTCTTTAAAAGGTGATTTAGTCATCTTGCCTAAAAAGCAAGATTCACATGTGTCATATGATTCGCAATTAAATGGCCCTAAGCTACCACTCCTATGTAGCTTAGCCATGTGTCTCTCACTTCTATGGCCAAGTTAAGAATGCCATAAGTAAGATTATTTTAAGTTATCACATTTTTGTCTTTTATTGTCATTGATATTTAAAATTGGATTGCACATATCTAATATGTAAATATCATTGCACAATGTAGCAGTACCATACGACATTTCATTCAACTTAATTGAATAACCATTGCTAGAAAAAGTTAAATGAAATCCCGCTTTATTAAGACATAAAATAGATACAATATTGTTTAACAGAATTGGTACATAAAAGCAATAATCCAATATTAACTCTAGCATGTTAGGAAGATACAAAACATAGGTTCCTACGACTAATGCAACAACTCTTGCTCCATTTCTCACACATAATTCCATCTCTCCCTTCTTGAGCGGTCTACTATCCTTGAGACCCTGCATATCAACACATATGTGTGAGCCACATTCGATATCTAATACCCAAATGTTATGATAAGAAATATTATTAACCTCAATTACAAATAACATACCTGAAGTTGATGATAGAGAATCTAATGCCTTCTTCTACTTTAATGACTCTAGATAGGCTTTGCAATTCCTCTTCCAATGTCCTTCCTTATTGCATTAAAAGTATATCCCCTTTGATGTATTCTCCTTTGCCTTCTTCTTGACTACACCTCCCACTGGCTCATTAGACTTCTTCTTCTTATTTTTATTCCTTTTGTGAAAACCAGAAGGAGAGTCCACTAGCATCACAGCCTTACTGTCTTTCTTGATAGTTTGCTTAACTGTTTTGAGTAGATTAATTAGCTCAGGTATCGAAGTAGATATTTGGTTCATCTGATAGTTAAGCACAAACTGTGAATAACTATTAATTAAACTAGTCAATATTAAGTCTATACTTAATTCATGATCCATTACAAAATCCAAAGTGGCTAACCTCTCAATGTATCCAAACATCTTCAGTGCATATTACACTGGAGATGATCTTTCATCCATCTTGGAGCGAAAAAGCAACCTTGAGGTCTCGAATCTTTTAGACCGAGCTTGTTCATCAAACAATTCCTTTAGATGGTAAACTATAGTATGAGCATCCATAGCCTCATACTACTTCAGCAGTTCTGGTGACACAAAGACCAACATTATATAGCTATCCAGTTCACTATCATCTAGTAGCTTCTTGTGAGCTTTCTGATCCTCATCAGATGCATCGATAGTAGGGGGATTAGGAAGTGGTTCATCTAGGACATATCCTAATTTCTCAGATTTGAGAACAATTCTCAAATTTCGTAGCCAATCTAAGAAGTTAAGTCCAGTGAGTTTGTTGGAGTCTAATAGAGAGCGTAGGTTCACACTAGACAAAGACATCATGGCGATTCTATAACTTAGAAGAACGAGAGAAAATGTTAGACTGTACACTAATGCATATCGATAAGGGCTTTAATAATGTGCACTATGGTTCTTAATATTTTTATCCAAATCCATAGTCCTCACTACGAATTCGAGAAAACTTATAGTTTTCCTAATAGGTTAATATCCAATTTTACTAAAAATGACCTTGGGTTTGCTCAACAAGCCACTTTAGGTCAATCGGTAGGTATCATTCATACCAATTGCATTCAGTTATGCAACATTGACTTGTGCCATCAACTATTGACTTAGCACTCTCATTGGGTTATCAACTCTTGATTCATACACATCTCATGTATATAACCCAACTTTGTCTCTATCCATGTTGACCTTAAGTTTGCCCAACAAATCAATGCTTCCAGTTAGAGCCAACCCATTATTCCAAAAATCTAATTTCAATGGTTTGACTATATTCCTGTAAAGCGAGCTTGGGTTTGCCTAACAACCCAACTCTAAAAGAACCCTAGTTCTTGCCATATTAATGGAAGGCGTAAGTCCTAATATTTTAGCTGAGGGATCTATTCTTTAGTCTCATTAATACTTGGATGGTATATATATCATATATATAATTAGATTATGGGCGACTCAATTAAATTAGGCCAGTATCCATAACCACCTTATCATGCCATTTTAACCAACCCTTAAAATGCATAAAATGCAAGTAACAAACAAAAGAGGTTTAATTTAGATTGTGACTTGACTATGCATGAAAGGTTAGCGATTCGATTAAACTTTTGAACTGAATCAGGTACTAGTGTTAGTCTCAGCTTTCGAATTATGAATTTGATTTGATTAGGAACCCTAAAATATTAATTGTTTTGACATCCAAAATAAACACTTTAATTTTACTACACATGTCTTTTTCTAGTCATACTAGAAATGCAATGCTCTACTTATATTAATTCTAAATTAATCCCTAGGGTTTCCAAAATTCCTGAGCATCAATTAGTCCATTATAACATCCCTAGGTCATCTCAAATTTATCTAGACAATTTCCACATAAGACAAAAAAAAAATCTTAATGGCCAAATTTATCAAGATAAATAAGATAACCTACTAGACACTAAAAAGATCGATTCAATGTCCAGAAAATTTCAGAAATCCTAATTTCAAGCGCATGCATTTAGCATGCTATTAGTATCAAAATAATACATTTCTCATCTCAAAAAGCTGACTAATGTTGACTTTGGATTGATTTATTAATTGAATCAAATTCAATCAATTCTGGAACACTTCCATAGTCTTATACACATTCTAAATGTTCCTAATAAAAATTTTCAAAAACTAATTCCTATGAATTATTTATTAACTTAGTGGAATTAACCAGCACATCACATGCCTATGACACTTGTTATATTACTTCTAACACTAATCATACTCTACATCATGTATGCATAAGATAATCACTTTAACAACAAGTGTCATGCATCTCATACACGTGAAAACATCTCATCTTGCATGTCCATGTAGAAAATTCATAAAAACAATTTTTATAAAATTTAATGTGGAATTTATAAGCTTATATATTCATCTGATTTCCAAAATTTCGCAAAACTACATACATGCATCAGGTTGAAACCAAGTTTATAATAAAATAGCAAATAACATTCAATCATAATTTCCTTTAACAGAAACATAATATAACACTTTATCAACATTTCTGTGAAATAAAATCATAAAAAAATTCTAGAATTATTACGAAATTTTCAAAAGCAATAAATGCATTCAGTTTTCCAAAAATTCCCAGAAACCAACATATGAACAAACTGGACATTAATTCGAAATAAAACAGGAAATGACATTAAATTGCAATTTCCTTTAACAAAAACATGATATAACACCTTATAAACATTTCTATGAAAGAAAATCAAAAAAATTTTATAATTTATAATAATTTTTCCAAAACAACATGCATGTCAGTCAAAACCTAGCAAACAGTTTACACATATTAAATACATCATCTAATACATGCATAACCTGGCTCTGATACTACTGTTAGGGAGCCATGGATTCATGCATTACATGCACAAAAAGGTAGCAAAAGTTTTGGAATCTAAATTCTTGCCCCATGACATCCCCAAAATTCCAAAATCTTAGATGCATGCATACATAGATTATAAGAACATGACATTTCAGCACTTGTACCTTTGATAATGCTCCTCCTTTCTTTAATCTTCTCCTTGTTTGGGTTGTAGCAAATACCAAACACCTTCTTTGATCACTTAAGAACACGCAAGGATGAAGCAGAAGCAGTGTGTAACGGTGGTTAGAGCACCAAACTAGATGAGTTCAAATAGATTCTCAAACGGAGAGATAGATCAAGATTATGTTGCATGCAATTAGATTCATACAACAATTGCATAAATTACATGAACAAGACTCAAGACCACTTATTTCTGACTCTAGAACACTTCTAAACCCCTTATTCTCTCACTTAAGTGTGTATTAACTTGTTAGTCCTTGTGTATATAAGTGAAGAACTTATTTATGTATCATCTGTCAAGTCTTTAGTCACGATCATGGCCTACTTCATTAACAGCCATGCACACTTTATTTTTCATCCAATCTTTTATGCATGTGACCTTAGGTTTCTGGTTATTTTAGGCACTTGAATTAACTCTTAATATGAGAAAATCATGGATGATTTCATGCTACTTGAATTAACTCTTAATTCAAGCAAATCATAAAGGGTTTCACGATGCCAATTTACTAAAATATAAGTGGATTAGCACAAAAACTCTTTGATAGTTAATTATCCAACTTACGAACTTTTCTATAGTCAATTACCATGCAATTCGTCCTTTCACTATTCTATACCCCACTTGGTTTAGAGTATGGGCTATATGTCAACTCCTACTAGACTAACTACATCATATATAGTTTAAGTGATGTTAGTTCTTGTCCTGGATCTTATTACTCTATGCTTCATTAAATACGCTCTTCATGACACATAACTGCTTCGACTAGAGACTCATAAGTAATGACCTAACAAGAGGTCGTGGGTTCATCTCCTTTTATTAGGAGTGATGAATTCTTTATTGGCTATCCAGTTACCTTCGAATACCAATAGCTGTACCTAATCACCACCCTATGAGTGACCTCGTCTTGAGGTAACAAGGAATGATGTCAAAACATAGGATCAGTATCTAAGATATCCTTAAGTACCTTAAATCTAAGGATATTTAGATAATTGTTATGATGAGATTAATCATTGACATTTGCTAGATCATCCAAATCACAATCTTATAACGAGTTATCCGATGTACTTACTATTCTTAGTAAGCATCTACATGTTAACTTTAAACATCTCATGCTTACAGTTTGTGAGATCCACTGCTTGATCAAATCAAAGAGTATAACATGTGTTAGTCTATCCAGATTAATAATGTCCTGTTTTATTAGTCCTATGACTAGGGATTATTTAGATACTAACATAATTGTATATGATAGAAATCTCATTATCATAATCTCATTATGATTTCCTTCATGCTATGTTTTGTTTCTTAGACTTCATTAATTGGATTTAAAATCGCCATCAATTTATAAATAAATGAATATCAAATAAATGAAAATTTGCCTTTCACTTTATTAATCTAAATAAAGTTTGACAAGAGTGTTAAAGGTGATTTCCTTTAGAGCATTACTCTAACAATATTGATCCTCATTTATTAAATATCTCATATTTAATCATAAAGTTTCTCAAACTTTTTAATCAAATTCAGCTTCGTTAAAATATCTTTACTCTCTTTAACTTATACTTTATATGTGACCCATTAAGTTTCAAAATATGTTGGTAATGGATACAAATTATACCCCAAATCATACTTAGGATTAGATAAATTAAACTCCTTTAATTTATCTTTAATTTTCTAAGTAAACAATTTAGATCCATAGATCAAGATTGACGTCTAACATCAGATCATAACCACCTAAATATTTAGGAATATTAAAGTAGTTTTGACTAACATTTTTGTATAATTCAATCATTTCATCATATAATATTTTTTTCAATTAGAAATAGAGCATGAAATTAATGTCTACTTTATTTTAAGTCCAATCATTTTAATTCTCCACCATTAGCTATTTATTTAATTAGCGAATTGTAAATTATTTTACAAGGAGACATTTCACCTTGACCAAAGATTTCCCGAATTAATACTAATCAAGAGCAACAAAATATTCTCACTAATTACTTTAGAGTGATAAATTCAATCGTAATCACTTAACTACCTCTATATAGTTCATGCTACATCCAATAATTACCGAATGAACTAGTTATGATTAAAATAAGTCATAAGTAGTATTAAAACATAACAATACTTATACAAGATAACTTTGGAGATCTCAAGTCAAATGATTACTTATACAATCATCACATAAAGAATATAACATTTTAAATGGATTTCTCATATAGGGTTAGTTCAGTGAACTTGTTCTCTAACAAGTAGTCACATATTTGTTTAAGTGCACAGTCAACACAATCTAGTTAAAATCAACCAACGAAGAAGATTTAGACAATTTAAACTTTTTATGTTGGCAATGTGAGCGATCCAGGTTTATTATGTCCCTTTTCTCAACTTACGATGAGATAAGTCAGATTGGTTGGTCGTTTACAAAGTAAAACCCATAGGTTTTTTTGAATTACATGTAAAAGGAGAAAATAAGAGAATTGAAAGTGAAGCGTTTCAAGAAGATGTTTATGAAATAAATGCATGTGTACATATGATGAAAATGAACCTTTGAACGATCCAAATATTGAATATGTTGAAATTTCATCTGGAGAGGACGAGAAGGGCGAGAGATTGGAAAAGAAGCCTGAGTTTAATTCTAATTCTTTGAAAAAAAGAAGATGATGATTTTGATTTACAATTAAGTGCTGATATCAAGTAATTTTTGTTTGTAATAGAATATTATATGAATAAATATATTATCGCATCAACAATATATTGTTATATATTTAATTTATATTGTTCAATTATTGGAATATTCAATAAAATGTGAATTTCAGGTTAAAAATATGCCACCAAAGAGAAAACAGGATATGACGTAATCAAGGTTCAGTTACCATGATTTGCAGAAGTCAGTGCATATCTAGGTAAAGCATCACATTTTGCAGATGTTACAGAATCTCTCTTTAACATATAAGATCGACTACTTTCTTTATAAGAAAAAACATAATGTGCATTAGCCTTTTTATGTTCTATTAATATCTTAATAGAACAATGACTAGGAACAATTTAAGAATAATACATAAATGTAATATGAATCTCATAATTATAATCTCATCATAATTTCATTTGCAATGTATAATTATCCTATGGACTGTATCACATACATCTAAATATGTACAACATAAATACTATCTTTTAATTATTTTGTCAATAAACTACAACCAACCGATTGACTATAGGGTATAACCCAATAATCTCTCACTTGTACTAAGTTAATCATTTAAGTATCTTATACCATATCACCATATGAAGATCATGTTACTACTGGGACAATGACTTAATTTCATAATTTTACTAGATTATATATAGTGAGCACTTATTTAAATCTCACAACTTTAATCTTAATTATCATTATAATTAAGAAAATTTACCTAAATACACCCTTGGATCTTTGATGAAGCCTTAGTTCC
This sequence comes from Erythroxylum reticulatum, assembly GCA_025504915.1. Taxonomy (NCBI): domain Eukaryota; kingdom Viridiplantae; phylum Streptophyta; class Magnoliopsida; order Malpighiales; family Erythroxylaceae; genus Erythroxylum; species Erythroxylum reticulatum. The sequence goes on from JANSVA010000217.1 coordinate 10,018,624, forward strand.
TTTTATATGCCCAATATCTCTAATGTTCTATAGTACATTATTGTCTTTAACAATGCGAGGAACTATATCATGTTCATTAAAGAACTTACTGATCCAATTAATCATTTCCACTAAATTAAACTTTGACTTACTCTCTATCAAATACTTATAGGCATGAACTAGAAATAAATATGCTATCTATCATATTACGTATAGGTAAGAAAAGTCACGCAATCATTTTCTTCTAATGATAACAATTATCATTCTATAGAAAATGCCTTTAATTTTAGCCCACATTTATGCTTTTAGTAAGCTAAATTGAGTAAAACAATTTCATCAAGGTACTAGACCTTTCTTCTTTACTTCATGCAACTTCTTATGTCTTGCTACTAGGATGTTGACATACATCTTACATATTTTCATCAAAGTTTATCATACAATATTCAACTCAAAATTTCAATACATTTTATCATTTATATGTTTTGACATATCTCTAAAACTTTAACATCAAATCCTCAACAAGGATTAATAGTAAAATTGTATAATGGACATACAACTTTTCTTAACTTATGTTCAAGATATTAGGTTCACTAACTCTTAGTATCAATTATAATAAACTCAACTTAGAACAAAATATAAATGTAAGAATAAAATATAAATGTAAGAAAAGTTAGTAATTGATTATATTCTATGACTACCAGATAATATTAGGACTTTAATCATGTATTTGATTACTCCCATTATTTTATTCAAAATAATAGCCTTTACTGCTATTTGGAAAGATTACTTCATTCACTCCAGTGGCTAGGATATTATTCAAATTAAGTTGATCTTGAATTTGCTCAGTAAACCAACTAAACTTAAAATAGGTAGATAACAACTTTATTAATCACATCTCATATGATTTCTAGATCCATTAAGTGACAAGTCTTACCAAAATATATCTTATATGTTATTCCTAGCCCTACCCCTAAATTCACATGAGTTTTTTTTATCCAAATCACATAAATTTAGTTAAGTAGGACCCGCTATCATAAGATTAAACATTTCGGGTTAAAGCGACCTTGAGTTTGCTCAACAAGCCTAACAATAAACAAAACTTTATTTTATTCCTATAAAAATGGAAGATAACAATTATGTTCTTGACGTGAACTTAATATTTTAACGAGGGATTTAATTTTGTTTGTCTCATCAAACATAAAATTCCATGTAAAATATCATATATATAAAATATACAATTTAACATATATAATATATTAAACATATATTTAAATATACAACTTATGCGCTCATAATCAAATTATATGCATTGAACATCAAGCTTCGTTTGATTCTAGTTATTGATTTTCATAATCTAAAATAATATTTCCAACTCCTTGGAAAAATTAAATTAGATTAAACTAATTGATTCCTAAATATATTATATTCCTATTCCAAATAAAAATTTAATTTGATTTTAAAACAAATTTCAAATCAATATGAAACTATTTCCAATTATCTTAACTTATTTAACAAATTTTAATTGAAAATAAAATTTCAATAAATTATGCTTTTTCTTATTATAATTTAGAAATTTTCCTTTTTCAAAATTATATAAGTAACATATTCTAATCCAGCTAGAAAACTATTTCAAATCTCATTAGAAAATACTTTTCCTTAGCTAAAAAACTAATTTCTAAAATTAAAAGGAAACTATTCTCAAAATTAAATAATACACTCACTATCACTAGTAGCCTCTAAACTAAGCATATCATCATCCACTTCCTCTTCACTCTTAGAGACTTATTTTTCCTCATCCCTCATGTTTTTTTCAATACTCTCAACGTCATCATAGACATCAAAGTTATCCATTCTAATAGATATAGGTGGATTATGTTGTAATCTAGATAGGGCAGCTTCATATTTCTCCAACTTATCCTTCACCTCACCAAATGGCCTGTTGAGATGCTTATATTGAATTGTATTATGTCCATGATGAACTTCTAATTTATCCTTACTATTTTCTCCTCACATACTCCCTTATCTTTAGACAAGTTTCTATTTTGGGTTTGACTAATAATGTACATGTAAGAAAATGTTAGTAGTAAAAGCATTTCCTTAGGTGTTTCTCTCAAAATTCATTCTATTCAGAACCTAAACTCTTGACTAAAGGTTCTTTTCAAGCTAGACAATCCAAATCAAGAAAGGTAGTTTGAAACCTTTCCCTTTTGTCGAATAACTCCTAAAGAAGAATATGAGACAGAAAACAAAAATAAAGAAACGTAACTAGAGGCTAAGCAAACATGAAAACTTAAGAACAGAAAATTAAGCTCTATAGAAGTCTTAGATTAAATTGAATAAAAGAATAAGAACTTGATAAGAATGAATTAAACAATAATAATAAATAAGAAGTTTTCATTAACTTGAAAAAGAAATAAGGAACTAGACACTTAAGAACAATTTATTTTTAATGAATCTTAAGAATGACAAGAAAATGATAAAATTAAATTTATGGAATTGAATACACAAGAATATTGAAAATGTAACAACAGAAATTTTAAGAACAAACTTAACTATAGAGGATGACTCTAATTCCAAATTATAATAAAACCCTCGATGATAGGATTACTGAGATTTGATATCACTATGACAAGACCAAAGACCATTCTATCATGACAAATTTGATCCAAAAAATAAACAAGAAAAATACAAAATAAAGATATGAATCACCACACTTATTGAAAATAAGGATTGGGAGTAATAAGATCCTAGATTGGATAGTCGTTATCAAATAAGATAAGATAGTTATTAGAAAACCTAACAAAGTTTCTTTAAGAACAAGGTCATTTGATTAAACCAAAACATAAGCTATTAATTACAATAATAAGAAAGCCTATAAACCTAAAAATAGAGTCTTAAAAAGAAATAACATCTTGAAATAATAAAACCCTGAACAACTAAAACATGTTTCTGGAACCAATCCAGGAAGCACCCAATTGTCGATTTTGTTCCAAAACTTTAAATTCATATAAAGAAAATGAGTTTAGCTTCAGTTACAAGTTCAAAATCATGGAGGTGTATTCTAGTTCACTCCTCCATGAACTATGATGTTACTAAATATATTGTGTCACAAGTGCCAATATGTGGCATCTAATACTAATATGATGGAACTCCCTTTAATTTCATTTACATCTTTATGAAATGAGCAGAATATTCAAATTCAAAGGTTAGAGCATATAATGCTTGAGATTGAGATGAGAAAATTTTGGCTTCATTTTTCAAGTTTATGGGATTCAAACCCCCATGTCCTCTTACTATGGATGGGTGATGCTTCTGAGATTTGAGGGTGTCATAATGATGTTTATTTATGATATTTTTGTTAATTGTGCAATTTGTTACCTTTTATTTTCATACATTTGTAATCAATTTTATATTTAAATGTGAAGTCAGATAAATATTTGGCTTATAATTATCTTAAGATTATATTCAAGATAATTGCAACACCCATTGATGAATACATACAATATCTGGAGTTTTGATAATAGAAACAAGAATATGTGGATGATTCTTTGATCCATTATT